>OY978216.1:37722833-37885174 GCA_963854785.1 Vaccinium vitis-idaea
CGGTATTTTTTTTTGAAGATTTCCCGCGTGGACCTTGGAAAACATCTTTTGAACACATTGGACGGCTCGGATTTTCCCAAAACATTTTGCAACACAAAAAAAAAAAGGGATTTTCCTTCAATCCGGGGGTCCGGATAGGAAAATCCCCGTATATACTTCAAAAAAAAATACCGGGAAGGGCTTGATCCAAGCAGTTTCGCAAAAACTGTAAATATAAAGTTTTTGCGAAAACTGCTTGGATCAAGCCCTTCCCGATATTTTTTTTGAAGATTTTCCGCGTGGACCCTTGAAAACAGCTTCTGAACACATTGGACGGATCGGATCGTCAAAAAAATGCTCGGATCACGGAGGTCCGGAAGTCCGGAGTCCGGACTAGAAGTGGAACCTATATATATATATATATATAATTAATATTAAATTTTTTCTTGGCATCTCTTGGAGCATACTTCTGGTTGAATTGGTTGTTAAAGAGTTTTTTTTAACAAGGACACAATAGCTATGCTTGCATTCATTTTATTTACATGTGGAGTGTCGTGATTTTGGTTGTAGTATGGTCAAGGCTTTGTGTCTCGTACTTGTTCGCGACAAAGATATTGTGCCCCCATAGCCCTACCTGTCATTTCTCATGAAACTGGAGCAGGTCTTTATTTTTCCCCATGAGATTGACCGTTTAGCATCTGTGATATTGTCTTGGGAGTTTAGTTGAAAATGTATGCTATTTGTGATCTTGTCTTGTGGTGTTAGTTGAAAAGTGTTGACGCTTATAATTTTTATTTTGGGAGTTTAGTCGAAAAATGCAGTGTGTGGATAAGATTTATTGTCTATCCGGGCGTTCATTGAGTAACCGGACAATTGGGGTGAGGTACTCTCCCCCTAAGCGTTCGCGTCAAAAGGTGGATAGACCACGTGAAGACATCTGTATTGGACCACTTGCCTAGTAACCGGATCATTTGGCTCTATCCAGTCCGAATATTCGCATCAAACGGCAAGTGGGGTAAAAGAGAATATTGTTCCTAAAAAAAATAATAAACAAGATGGAATAAATTAAGGGGGAGTGTGATTTTGTTGGTTGAATATTATGAAGGTTTGACTGTCAAAAAAATGCTTGGTTTGACTTCTTGAGGGGGAGTTTTTAGACTTTCCATGCGTTCATGAGAAACCAAGAATTTGGGATTTTTGGTTGAGCTTAATGTCCTTTGTCGTGATGCAACATACACTTTTATAACAATGTTTTGACCAATGCTATATCCATTACTCTCATACCAGTGTGATAGATTCATAGCATGTGTGCATCCATTTTACTTGTGTGCTTACTTATTACTGCTCTTAACCATCATTTCATTTTGTGGGTATGCTCTTGGATATGATTCAACTAGGAAAAGGCTACAATACACACCCCTTATTTGGGTGTGTATGATACACACCCCTGTAAAAGTTACGAATTTTTTGGAAAAGTTACGAATTTTTTGTAAAAGTTACGAATTTTTTGTAAAAGTTACGAATTTTTTTTTGCAAAAGTTACGAGACACACCTAAATGTTACGAATCATAGAAAATGTTACGAATCATATTGCTGAAAAGTTACGAAAAACTAAAAAATGTTACGATTGTCGATGAGGTGGCACAATTTTGGACCTTACAATAGGTGCATATGGTACACCCAAATAAGGGGTGTGTATTGTAGCTATTTCCTTCAACTATACCAACTTTTTATATTTCTCATGAGTGTCAGAAGCATATTTTAAGGGATTATATATATTGAATTTGAGGATATATTGAATTTGAGGATGACAGAACATTTTGCTTATTCTCATAGGAAATAACATATTTGGGTTCTTTAGTCTATTTTACTTCCATATTTCCTTAAAGGTTTTTCTGGGAATTTTTTTTAACAAAAAAAGGGGCATGTCTATCTATGCATACATATGATAATCACACTCTATATGAGTCCCTCATCCTTATAGTAATAACTATTTTTTTATTAATGCATGGAATCTTTCGGTTTTTAAGTGGGGAACATCTTTCCTTCTTTCATATATTTGTTTTTTACACTCAAATATTCTCTTCCCTTATTTTCTTATTTCCACCGTCCTTTCTTGGACTTTCTAAACCAGACTCCGTTCGAACACATTCTAAGGATTGTTTTGTTTATTCACTGTGTGGCTTAATTTGTTTTTGCAGCGCAATATTTGTTCTATTATGATTTACCTGCTCATTTCCCATGTTTCTACTGGCACATACTATTTTTGTTTGCCCTATGCTATTTTCCATGTTTATCATTTTGGTTCTTATTTAGACAGGGGCGTAATCTAGGTGCCGCTTTGTCTACCTTCCAATGTCCCTTTGTCCTTCTGTGACAAAAAGGGGGAGAAATATTCTTGTGTCCTAATGCTGACTGTTTGTGAGTTTTCTTTGTGGTGGTACAGCTTTTTCAGGTTATCTCTCACAGTCAATTAGTTAGGGAAATAGGGTGTTTCTTTTTTAGTGTGTTTTGTCATAGAAGTGACAAAGGGGGAGATTGTAAGCTCCATCATCCGAGCTCTTTTATTGGTTGTCACATTTATGACCAAAACACACATTTTTATGTATTTCCCTTTATCGAGTTGTATTTTTATTTTCCATTTATTTTAGAGTGTCTGTATAGGTAAGGCAAGGAATCATTTTTTATTTGTATTAATTTTTGAGTGCGCTAGTCGTTAAGGAAGGTTTGAGAACATTGTGCAATTTGTGAAGATTTGTTTCCAATGAAGCCGCGGAATATTGTGAAGTTTTGGGAAGATTTCGGTTCCAATAAAGATTGAGAAGTTGGTGAAGATTGTGAGTTGTCATACATGGAAAGATTACTTCTTCGTCAAATATGGATAGATTGCTCTGCTGAAAAAAGTTGTATTATGAAGGAAAGAAGTGTGTCGAATTGGAAAGAGATCATAAGAGATGCAGTGGATCATGGGCGACTGGCTGCTCGAGCGAATGTATGCGTTGCTCGAGCAAAACCAGCAAGTTATTTACAGTTGTACCAGCAGATCATGAGCCCTATAAATATGATGGTATTAGGTCAGTTTTATTTGAGAGACACCGTTCTCCCTCTCCTAAAGGTGAGAATTAGTGGAGAGTATTTATTGTGCTTGGAGTACTGATACATTCTTAGTATCATGAAGCGTTAATCTCCAAGAGTGTTTATCATCAACAACTACAATCTTGTGAGAAGACCTACGGAGGATTCCTAGGCATTACAAAGTCCTTCGGTGGATTCCGGGAGGCAAACGGAAGGCTTGTGGATTCAAGGCAGTGGCGGTCAAAGCACTGGGTGTGGTGAACGAGGATTCGGCAAGTAGTTCTTAGGTTCGATTGGTGAGGATTCACGGTCGTTGGTAAGATTGCTTGTAACTACACATTGAGTATAGTGTTTTGATTCCTTCCCGTGGTTTTTACCCGTATTGGGGTTTTCCACGTATATCTGGTGTTCTTTTATTTGGTTGCATTTATTTTGTGTGATTGATTGATTTCTTTTTGTTAATTGGTGAAATAATTTTTTTTTTTAACAAAAAATTAGAACATAGCAAATCATTAGACCTAGGCAATCTAGGATTTTTCATTTTTTTCCTTTAATTTGTTAGGTCACCTGTTGCTCAGATTAACAAGTAATTGATTCGTAACTTTTTAAGATCAACGGTAGATAATTTGGGTGCATATGATAGATACACACCTAAAAAGGGGTGTGTATTGTAACCATTGCCTTCAATGAAAATGAATGTAATCAACCCGAACGAAAAATAAAAGACAAAAAGGTAGCCAAAACTTACAGCAGAATCTGGTTTGAATTGGAAAGCAACACCCTTATAGATCACATCAGCTGATGGCCTCATTGAAGGATTTTTAGTTAAAGGTTGCATTACTGACTTGGGACATCTCTTTAATGACTCTTGGAATACAATATCTTGTACTTCCTTTTCTGCTTCCTTCTTTAATTCCTTCAAAATAGAATCTCTATCCCTTGGCTCCAGTGTGTCCAAAACCTTCACGATAATGATACCTAAACTAAAAATGTTAGCCTTAGTGTCAATCTTGGCGTTTTCCCCAGTAAAGTACCTCTCCGGTGCCATGTAGAGCTCAGTAGCGTTTTCCCTAGTAAAGTACCTCTCCGGTGCCATGTAGAGCTTAGTAGCGTCCGAGCTAGTTCGATCTACTGTATTAAATTCATCAACCTTCATGGCTGCAAGGAGAAAGGTCCATGTACTCTTTTTCAGGGGCTTTTCACAAGTGGTTTTAACATATCTTTTATTGGCAATTGTTATGCCATTAGATACCCAAAAAAAGCTGAAAAAAATTCAAAACACAAAGAAAAAGAACGGAAAAGATTCTCACCAAGACCGAAATCTCCAATTTTCGCGTTGTCATCTCGATCTAGGAAGATATTGTTCACCGATAAGTCCAAATGAACGAATCCTTGTCATGTATGTGGGCCAAAGTAATGACAATTTAGCGAAATATTTTCCAGGCCTTTTCTCCATCATACTTCTCCTTTGATGATCCTGTCCAGAAAATCCTTTAAGGTCCTCTAAAGAAAAGCGTGTAATGTGATTGATCTTCGTCCTTCAAATAGGAGAGAGACTCGTGTTACAGTTAAAAAATGATGTGATACTACCAGTATATCTAATTAACTAATAGATACCTATTCCTTAAGAACACTTAAATATGTTGTAAGCTATAGGTTGGAAAACATACTTGGTGCAATGCTCCATCTGTATATATAGAGTGGGAGAATCTAATATCTCATTTAACTCGCACTCTAAATCTTCACGGCACCAATCTTTGAAAAGTTTATGAGACGTTGATGGTGTAATAGCGAAACATGGTTTCAAGCCAAGCCTGAATGTTTTAGACATGTGAAGAAACCCAAGGTAGCATCATAAATAAAGATTCTGAAACAATTATTTGGCCTAAAGCATAAAACTATACCTCAACAAATATATGTACAAACAACAAATCAGTGATGCCAAATTGATTGACTTTGCAGTTAACATTCTGTTTATGTATCCAAAAATGAAAAACTTGATACTGCAATACTTTGATAGTAAGAAAAACCTTCTAAAAAGAGAGATGCAAAAGAAATGTAAAGAAAGAGGGTGGCCCCCGATGGAAGCTTCTACCAGAACCATAAATAACCTTTCCTATTGCAAATGACACCATTTCAACACAATGGTGTTGCCAAATTGTATGCATCCTATGAAAAATAAGAGAAAGAAGACGTAAACCTTCAACAAAATTTGAAAGCACGCATGATACTATTATCTAGGTGGGGGATGTACCCGGAAGTAGCGGACAATGTGTTGGTGATGCATGCTGGAAATTGCGTGAACCTCTCTGAAGGATTCATCAGAGAGAAATTATATCAGCAAGTTGATTTACAGCCCTTAAATAAGAAATCAATGAAACTATAACCTAGAACAGACATAAGATTAAACCAAAAAAAGCTTCCAAAAAGGTCAGTTTCCATTTAATGAACAATAAGTCCACTAGAGAAAAAATTAATTAGACATTAACACTATAAAGCTCTACATATCAAATCTATTCATGAGAAGGCCAAGGAAACCAGGGCTTGTATTGAAAGTGAGCCGTGGGTTTTTGAGGGACAAGGAAACCTTTTCAGGAATGGCTTTTACACGATCCAAAACCTAAAGAACTCTTTATATCCGAGTCTGAGATTCACTGGAACATTGCGTTTCTTGTTACCATTTGGTAAATTCGGGAAGATAGAAATAGGAAAAAATACCGCTGTACTGCAGAAGTGTGCCACAAACTAGAAAATTTGAGAACCTCGGCGATTTCCCGCAAAAGAAAAAACATGCATGGGAAAAGCCATTTACTTTTCCACAAAAAACTAAGTCCACTAGATCAAGAATTAACTAGTAATTAGGAAAGAAAAGGCACATACATTGACAAACACCCATACAGCTACAATGCTGAAGTACGCCAGACAATAAGTGAACATTAGGTCAATATCACATATTCCAGCAAAAATGGGACATAAATTTACTGAAGTATCAGCACAAATTGCTGAACCAAGAATATAATTATTCAATCCTGTAAAAAGCAATAACAGAGATCCTGATTTGATGCAAGATAATTGGTTATGGGAGTTTGGGCATCACCAAGTGAAAAGAGAAGGAACCAAGCTAGGTTTGGTTTGCTGGAATCAATTTGAAAGCGATGGAATGAGCATTGCTTAGCCTCCCAATAGGATGGTCATTCACCACAATTACAGGTTGATTACATTTACAATCCACACCCTGTCACTTCTTAGCAAACCAAACATTGGGATGAGCACTTAAAGAAAATGACCATTCATTCCAAATTTCAAACTTTATTCATGTCAGTCAACACGACATAAATGAGATGCGACTCTAAGCGTGTGAGAGACAAATAAAGGGTGGCAAGACCAAGAGGAACATAATTGTTGATTTGGTCTTTTTACATCACAATAGCAAAGATATTCTACAATTGTGCATTTTAATCCAAACCAAATCACTGAAACGTAGGTGTAGACCTACATAATTATAGAGCGGCATTACCTCAAAATTTTGTCAAAATCAAGCTTTGTTCCCTTCAGGGGAATTTTCTTCATTGCGTAAATTTTCTTCATTGCGTAATGTTTTCCATCTAGTTTGTTGTTGCATGAAACCACAAATCCATAACCACCGGTTCCTTCACACAAGCAGATTAAACAATAAACATTTGCTTGAAATTTAAACCAACATAGAACAGGAAACGAAGATACATTTACACATATAACAAAAACCTTTGCAATGGAAAATTCATACGTGTTAGAATGATACGCTAGCAGTTAGTTAGGCAGTTATCAATTCTATTAGTTTTCTTAATAGAAGTTGGTAGGTAGCTGTTAGTTTGGTAAGTGGCTGTTAGTTTTGGTGTTGCAGCCTTTGTATCTGTTAATTTGGGTTTTCTATTACCTAGTGGTTTTCCTAGTATCAAGTTAGTATAATCGTCAAAATTTGCAATACATTGGTCTTCTCTTTTGTAATATGTGTTGGATACATAAATACTTAACTATTCTCATGACAACACGTTACAATAAAGATTAATATTACTTGGACCAACGTCACTGCAAGAACTGCAATCATACAAACTAAAGTGCTAAGACTTTCTATTCCAGGCTTAATATGCAGTAGAAGCCACCAGCATTTGTTAAGAATTCCAAATCTGCAGTCATCCATCGCTAAGAATGTAATCATCAACGACATCTACACCTAATCAGCACCCTCTATTTCTCAATCAAGTTTCTGGCATACCGCAACATTTACCTCAAGCATAAATGGTTAAGTCCTACTCCTAACCATCTAATCCTGCACCAGGAGTTTGCCGACACAACGACATCTTCAACACCAACAATTTTTCCCTTGGCCACAGCAACAAAATGAAACGTATTCTTAGCTCCCTATTTCCGATAACTGGTATTTTTATAGTGAAGCAACAAATCATGTGAAGCATGACCTGAATCAACTCTCTATACATCAGCCTTATACTGGTAATACTGTCGTTGTAGTTGGAAATCGAAATTCCTTGTCCCTAGTACACTCGGGTAAGGGTGTTTTGCACACTACTTAATGTAACAGTTTTAGTCTCCCAGAGGTTTTGCATGTGTCCTCCATAACTTACAATTTATTATCAGTTCACCATTTTGCCAAGGACAACGTGCTTGCCACCTTGGATTGTATTGCAAAAGTTACTTCCCCAAGCGTAGGGTTTAGGCCAGCGGTAGCATGATAACCGGTAAGACCGGGTCGAATCCACATAGACCAAATGCGCCTAGCGTGATGATTGTTTGGCGAATGAGCGTTTTAGCCTTAAAGCGGCAAACTGTGATTTTGAAGTTTGTTTGGTGGAATTCTCTCGACTTTGAGAACGACTCGGAGATTAAAAACAACTAATTAAACTAAGGCAAAGTCTAGGGGTATTTAACGACCATGACTCTGGTTAATCCGTCCCCTCTTGATAACAGGCTCGGGGCATATTCAAATGCCCCCGAACGGAAGATTTAGAGTTTAAAACCTTTTACTAGAAAATGTGCTTAACAAAAGATTAGGGGTTTTCGGTTCATTTTGCATAAGAATGAATTGACATCGCCCAAAGCATCCCACGTGCCAAGTGGTGAAACCCTTGGCTACGTGGGATCAAAGAGGTTAACAACCCAAGCTTTGATACATAAAAATGAAACCCCAAATTTTTGGTAAACAAGCAATGTGTGCTATATGAACGAGATGGATGGATGGATTAACACCCCATGACTAAGCCTATAAAAACTACTCACACATTATACTAGGAAACAAGCCTAGAAATTTGAAGAAAACTAAAAACATGATTTATAACTCTAAAAACTGATTTTTAACACTAATCCTAGATTTGCCTACAACATTAACACTTGAGAAATTATCAAACAACTACTAAAAACAAGAGTTTACTAAGGAAATAGCACGAAAAACAAGGGAATGAAATACTTGACAATAATGAAAATAAATTAGATCTATAGCAAGATCTAAACACGAGTAGCAACTTTAGTACACGAGAAAATAACGGAAGACGAATACTTACGTGAGAAATCTAGAGAGAGAGACCTTAGCAACTCTCCAATGGAGGAGAGAGGGGAGAGCAAAAACTAGACTAAAAATAAAATATGAAAAGTGGGAGAGAAAAGTGAGAGGAGAGAAGTGTTGTCATCCAATTTCTCTCTCTTCAAAATATCTAAAAAGCTCTCACAAATAAGAGAAACTTGCCATAAAAGGAAAGTCCAAAAAGTGATTGAAATTTGGTGCCCGGACTATAGTGGATTGATCCACTCTATGCCTGGATTGACCCAGGAGGCTCTGTTGAACTTTTGATGTTCTGTGGATCGATCCACACTATCTCTGGATCGATCCAGATTGGTACGTGGCTTTTTGATGAATAGTGGATCGATCCACATTGGCCCTGGATCAATCCAGAAGGGCCTGTTGGAATTCTTGATGAATTTGGATCGATCCACTTGTTCCTTGGATCGATCCAAGATGCTATGATGGAGTTTTTGCTTCTTTTGGCTACTCCCTTGGCCTTGCATGCTTCCGGACTTCCTTGGTCTCGTGAGTGCTTGTTCACTCCCTGATTCCACTGGGAGTCTTTGTGAGTGTGAGACATGGCTTTAGGCCATTGGCTTGACTTGTGACTTTTCAAATTCCCGAGCCTTAGCCGCATCGTGGTTTCTTCGCTCTTGAGGCCCGGTGTTGGCATGCCATGGGGCACGTGGCCCTCGGTACTTGGGACGGTTCCCAATGCGCTTCAAAACGCGCTTATTTGCTTGTTTAACCTGTAACTAACAAAAACCACAGTACGTGCATATCAAACATATAAGGCACGAAATCGCGTGTGTGTGTGAGCAAAATAAGCTAGATAAGCCCCGTATATGTACAATATTGGGGGCTTATCACAACGAAATGTAGATTTGCATTTGAAACGTAGATTTTATCCATAACTCACTCTTACCTAACGTTTTTATTTCCTCAAACTCCGACAGATATCTGGATTCATCTCCAGAGGAGTACACCAAGGCAGAGTCGGCCTTGACTTTTTAGAGGCTTAAAGCAAAAATCAAAAGGAGGCCTTTTTCAAGACCTTAATAAACAAATTGTAAATAGGTAAATTATACTTGCAAAAACGAATACACTAATTCATCAGAGAGAAAGAGCTTTTCACTAGTGAACTTCAGAGTAAAAAGTTTTCAAGGTGATTTGGGCAACTGAGGCCCTCCCCTATTTATACACACCAAAGGAGAAGTCTAGAACATTATGTAGAAACTTTCAACTAATCTTCTCTAGAATTCTCTACCATCATTTGTATAACTCTAGAATTATGTACCATATTCTAGATAATTCTATACAAGTCTTCATGCTTCCGTATGGTTCTGGGGAACTTAAACCCTAAAACAATAACAAAACATTTCAAGATTTCAAACTCGTCACTTAAATGTGCTTCATGTTCCTCTTGGCCACTCTCATGTTCTTCATTATCCAAATATGTTTCTTCTCTATTCCCCAAATTCTCTTGTTCTTCATTTTCAGAATTTCATGTTCTTCTTCCACCAAGTCTTCAACAAAACTTGAATTCTCTTTTTGTGATTTTCTCAAAAACGTATCGAGAGCACCCGCTTGAAATTGAATTAGGGCATCTACTTTTTGCTTTATTTTTTCTTTTTTCATGTCCAGATAAATCCTTCTAGTTATTATGAATTTGAAATTGGACATCTTTTGAGTTTGAAATTGGGCTTCTATACGATGTGCTTTTTTTTTTTTTTTTTTTGGTATTACAAAAAAATACCTGGGGTACCTAGGATCCTAGGAGACTAAAATATGGAGGCCTTTAAAATTCGTATTTTTTGGGGGGCCGCAACACTTGCTTTAGCTCAGGGCCAGCTCCACGTCAAGGACTGCCGAATCACTTTGCCAGTCTTCAGACAGAGAATATCCGCCATGACTAAGATTTGGGAACAAAAAATCAGTTAATTCAGTAAGGAATGTTGAAATAATAGCAATAACAGTTTAGACAAAAAAAACTACACTGAAACCAGAAATCAAATTTTCCTAGAATCACCAACCAACTGATTGCGTCCGAATTGGACAGGCGAGAAAGCAAATCAAATTTCTTAAGTATGTCGAGGTGTGAGACAGAGCAGTTATGTATGTACACGGTATTAAAACCTAAATTAAACACGGGGATTGAACAACTGAAATCAAACAGATTTCATAGCTTATTGTACTTTTGAAATAAGGTAGCAGAGATTTGCCTTCTATTGTGAGCAGACTGCAATGGCTTCTCGATTCCTACCAATTTCAAGGGACAATACTGTGTTTGTGTGTTTGGTAGCCGTGAAAATCAGGAGAATGCTGTGTGTGTGTGTGTGTTTTGGAGAGAGAGAGAGAGAAGTGTAAGTCGTGCTCGTGCGTTCTGGGAGAGATCCAAGTTTCGTAACCATTTTTTGGTGCCAATCGTTGAGAAGTCTGGAAGACTCTGGAACAATCCTGACCTTTATTACCACATGGGCCAAATTTGAGCCCTTCAAATATTTTCCCTCGCAATCGTACTTCTTTGTTGTTGTTGTTATTATTATTATTATTATTATTATTATTATTATTATTATTATTATATAGATAGATATATAGATAGATAAATAATAAGTATTCGATTCATTGGGGTCATTTTGTGCCTTAGAATTAGGGGCCTAAGTGAGGCCTAGGCTTGAATATGTGCATAATAAATTTTCAAACAACGTTATAGTACTAAGCAATTTGAGGTATAATCACACTGTGTTTATAAAAGACACATTATAGACTCAATTTGATGGCTTGCCAACTTTAGCCTTACTTTTTCCAATTTGCCCCTCAGTCAATTTTGCCTTCCTTTTTTCGATTTTGCACTTCACAATTTTGGTTTCTCTCTCTCTCTCTCTCTCTCTCTCTCTCTCTCTCGTATGCCTATGTATAGATGATTGTATGAGGAGAAAATATATAAGTATTAACAGTTTACACCAACAATTGCACCAACTCTCTCACGTGGGATATGTGGGACCCACATACGAGTGATAGGTCCCACATGTCCCATGTGAGAGAGTTGGTGCAATTGTTGGTACAATCTGTAGCAAACCTGTTGTATGAGACTTACTTTGGGGTATCACACAAATAATCCGAGCCATCTAATAATTTAGAATACTAATTATTTGGGTAGTCTTGTGAAAAATCATCTGAATTACATAATTGTGAACAATCCATGTAATGTTCAAATTTCTCATTCAAAATTTAGGTTCTTGAATATTGAATGAATTTAAAAAGAAATAAAACAACCATTTAATCGGTATTCCCCTGATTTGAATCGTAGATATGATAGGACTTAGACCCAACTACGGGCGAGAAAACTCAATTCGTATTCAAAACCACGAGCACAACACTCGTACGTAGCATGAGCCACACCACGTAGTCCGAAGGATAAATTATGATGTGTTTTCGAATCTATTGTTATTTTCTGCGATTTGTTAATAATTAGAAACTAAAATTGTTTCTTTCAGGAAAAAAATACTGCGAAGGACTGAGAAATTTGCGGGCGTGTCAGGACTGGATTGCAGTCCAAATTGCGTTAAGGCCTGCATATTTTAATCTAACTTTTAAACGTTGCGACTGCGTTCAGCCTAAAGGGCGAGACCAAATTGTGGTTTGAGAGTTGCCTACGTGTGAGAACTTAATGATTTCCTAATCGCATAGGAAAGAAAGAACCACAAAATGAAAGCTAATCGAACTTCATTAAATCAGATTCAACTGGGTGATTGGTACATGGAAATTGAAATTAAAATTAAACTAGGCCAGGTTAGAAAAAGATAAATGTTTACTCAACTCATTGAGTGAAATGGAAATGAAAATGATAAAAGGTACTTTGCTCAAAAGTAGAAATTTGATATAAACACTGGGCTTCGTGGTGTTGGAAATTTTGTTTTTTTTTCAATCTTCAATTGTGGTATTTATGGGCTCCAAGTTGTAAACGTTAGCTCTTGGGGCCAACTTCTTTTTCTCTTTGTTTTATTGGAGGTGCAAGAAATTTTACCGATAAAAACTATTTCAACTTACGGAGTATAAACAAATACAACTGAAAAGGACATAATACATACATAATGACAAATACAACCAAATCAATTGAAGGATACATCTTGCGAAAAAATGATCCAGAGGTTAGTTGTCGGATAACCACATGCAAAATGTCGCCAGCTGTCATGGTAGTTCCACTACTGATGAGGCTTCCTTGCAGAAACTGTCCCAAAGCCAACCAAGTGACTGAAGCGCCTCAGGTAGAGAGCACTGCGTGCACGGTTAAACATCGTGCAACTAGATGGTTAGGGCCAACTACAACGTAATGAAACGGTATAAGTGCAAAAAGGGATCGCAACCGTGGTTATTAAAACTAAAATTTGCTAAGGCGGTGTACCCTACACTGCCGATAAGAGCCATTTTTTTCTCCGTGAAAGGGATCGTAACCGTGATTCTTTTCCCTTGAAATTGGCAGTTAATAGAGGTTACAAGTGAACCCACCTCCTCTCAAGAAAAACGGTAATTCCTTCCGCACCGACGGAAATGCACCGACAGCGTCGCGGACGCCGTTGTGGGTCCCAACCGGTCGATCCGAGCCGTTCATCCTTCTCAAAATCGATTTCCTAGTGGGCCTACGCGGGAATCGAGGCAATCGGACGGCTGTATGAGCTCGATCCAAAATCACCCCATTTCAATCCAAATTTTTTTGACTAAAATGGGGTGATTTTGGATCGAGCTCATATAGCTGTCCGATTGCCTCGATTCTTGCTTAGGCCCACTCGGAACTCGATTTTGAGAAGGATGAACGGCTCGGATCGATCAGTTGGGGCTGCATTTCCGTCTGTGCACGTAGCAGCGTTCCAAGAAAAAATAGATGACATAGGTATCCCGAAGCTTACACCGTTACACGTGTATTTTGAGAAAGGTAATTGAGTTTTAGACCTCCTAAATTGATATCTACACTCTTTCTTTTTTTTTTAGTAAAACTTTTAAATATAAAAATTTCACTAAAAGACAAAAAAAAATATAGATATCAATTTGAAGGGAGTGGAAATCACTCCCCTTTGAGAAATCATGGATATAATAACTTCATCAAATGTTTCTTCCCTTTTTCACGTGCATATGAAAGATCATTCCATTTAGTACTCTCTCTGTTTCAAATTGTTTGTCACTTATGATGTTTCAAATTGTTTGTCCTGTTTAAAAAGTCAAAACAAAGTGATTCAATCTTCCAAAATAACCCCTTTAGAGCATCCTTATCAGGAGTACCAAATTTTACCCCAAATTTCACTTCAAAAACACCTTCTACAATTTAGCAAGCCACTTTTACAAAAGTTCACAGAATCAGGCTCTCTATTCTAACTTTACTGCATTAAACTAGTCTTTCTTTCTACTCCTACTCCCCAAAAGTAATTTAAAAAAAAGTGAACAGTGCATGAACAGTGTCTTGGTGTGTGAATAGTGTCGCACCAAATTTGAGTAGTCACTGTAGCAAAAATAAATTTGACCAATTGTTTGGTGAGGCTGATTTTGGGGGGGTTTGGCTCTCTAGTTTGATTAAAAGCTGATTTGTTAACTCTGATATTGATGCTCTAAAGTTAATGTTGGAAATTAATGAATCTGTTTAAAGTGAATGCATTAAATGAATGTAGTTATTGCATATTTGTTTAAAAAATTAGAATTCTCAAAAGTGACTAGTAATTTGAAACGGAGTCGGAGTAATTCTTTTCAAACAACTGCCACCATTAATTTGCATGGGCCAAACAACAGGCTTCTTCAACATAAGTACAGAACCGAAATAAATCAGGAGCCGAAATTTATTGGGCCAGGTGATAAAATAGAATAAGAATAATGTGGCCCATTAATATTTAAGCCGACTTAGAGCGATTTGGTCTAAATATAATGCCTTTGGCCCTTTTATAATTTGTGTCACGTTTAAGGATGGCAAGGGGTAGGGTATGGATCGGGGGACTGTATTCCATACCCGATCCTCAATTGGAGAGTCTTTCACCATCCCCGCATCCATCCCCATTGGAGATATTAGATAAAGAACCAAACCCACCTCTCAATGGGGATCGGGGTTTCCCCGAATATATCCATATCCATACAAAAATAATAATAAAGAATTCAAGAATGAAAATAAATTGCTATTTGTATTTAGAAATATAATCTCCATTGATATTTTTTGAATATTAAGTAGTCTACAATAGGTAGCAATTGATAAAATTTGTTAATTAAAGAGGTAATTGTTCACATATATAACTATACTCGAGATTTATACCCGTATGTGTATACTACATATAATATATAGCATATGTGTATGTATAACCGGATACGGGTATTCGAGGGTGAGGATCACAAAATCATACCCGCTCCATATCCGAGCGGGTTTTCTTCATTTTCTACCATACCCGCTACTATTGGGGAAAATTGTGAGTTATCCCCACCTCCATATGGATGGGGCGGGTGGATATCCATTGGATATGAGGAAATTGTTATCCCTAGTCACACTAGGGTATAAAAGAATTAAATATTTTCCCAAAACGGCTCAGGATAAAGTGTTCTTTTCAGTTGTATGAGTAAGGATAATTTACATCGAGAAATACAAAAAACTTTGAAGAATTAGTTATGAGATTGTGTCTGTATCAATCAAATTCGAGAATTTTCTGCCGTTCAAAAAAAATAAAAAAAATTTCAAATTCGAGAATGCATTCTAGCTCGTATGCTAGAAAATCTAGCTCCCAACACCCCGTGGTAATACGATCTGTTGCAACCTATGACAACTGCAGTTCTAAAAGGCCAACTAAAGCATCAATTACTCATCCCATTTGCATAGTCACGGGCCTCTACTCAGGACCAACTTTGAGCTTTTGGACCGATGTGAACTTTTTTAGAGGGAGCCCTTTATATATATATTTTACAAAAAAAAAAAAGAAGCTATATAATACTTCCTCCGTCTCTTTTTAAATGTGTTACTTTGTAAATCTAACTTAGTAAAGAAATATCATCATTACATCTTTCACATCAACTTTTTCCTCCACTTTACACTTTTCACATCAACTTTTACCTCTACTTTCCAAAATTATCCTCTAGTTTTACCCATTAACTCTTTACCCACTAACTTTTCAAAATGGCATGCAAAATGATAATTGTACAAACTTTTCCCTATTAACTTTTCAAACAACACACTTATTTAGGGACAACCCAAAATGAAAAGTTAAACACTTAAAAAGGGACGGAGGGAGTATTCTTGTAGGTAGTACGAAATGTTTTACTTAAACATCACTATTCTCCCATTTTTTCACGACAAAGGTAGTAATTATGCTCCCATGCGTAATCAAGTTTACTGTGGGTTTCCACTACGTTAATTTTGATATTGTTGGACTACAACTGGTGAGACCAACTTGTAGTCCAAGAATACCGAATACACTGAAAATACTTTAGTGAAACCTAAGGCTAAGTCATCATATCTTTGTTAATTAATAGCATAGCTAATTCATTCAACATTTATTGCGACGAAATTAACCGAAGGTAATATTGCTCAGCTTTAACTTTGAAAAACTTGTTTACCAGGGTGCCCTGGAACTGGTACAGTCAAATAATTGAACATTTCCTTAGGCTTTCTTATTTCTTTGGATAAAATATCCTTCATGACTTTCATTTCTAAAAATATATTCCTCCCATTAATATCAAAATGCTCTGTAAAAAAATGTTCCATTGATACCTTTGAAAGTAATTAAGTCAATTTTAGGGGCAAGGGCTCGGAAATGACGTAAAAAAGAAAAACGAAGGTCAAAGGTTTTGATTCTATTATAGAATTAATCCACATACTTCTAGATTTAAAAATATTTAGGACACATTTTTGGGCCTTTTATTTTGGACTTCCATTTATATTGGACCCTAAAATTTGTTGCCATTTTCTACAAATTTTACACATATATACCTAATATATACTCCTATAAGGCTCTAGGGGCTCTCAAATTTAGAAAACGATTTGGGGCCCCATAAGACAACTTGATGTTTGTGCAGTTTTAACTTTTGATTTTGGCCAGGGATGGAGCTAGAGGGAGGCTAGTAGGGACAGTCACTCCTGCAAGGAAAAAAAACTTCTAGTATTATCTAGGAAAAAAAAAATCCTATGAATTATATAGGCTCGCCCTGCAAAGTATTTTGAAAAAAATATTCGCCCCCTGTATATTGAAATTCCTAGCTCCGTCTCTGTCTCTGGGAATCAAATAAGTTCACGTCTTGTATGCTTGTAGGTTGCAGGTTACCACACCCTTCTATTTTGAAATAAGACCTACGTTAGCAAAAGTAACTTAACGAACACTTACTGAATTAATGCCACTTTAGTAATTAAACACGAGCAAATAAAAGACTAGCACATGATGCTGTGGTGCTCAAAGCAAATTGATACGCGCCCCGCCCTGGGCCCTGCTCTGACGCGCGCCCTGCCTGGGCCCCGCCCTATTGACACGCCATATTTACTGTTTTGCCTCTCCTTCTCTCCTTTAATTACCATATAATATGTTATTTATATTATTTATATTAATTCATTTATATTACTTTAGTTATATTACTTTAATTCATTTAATTACTTTATTTACTTTATTTATATTACTTTAATTCATTTAATTACTTTATTATTTATATTAATTCATTTATATTACTTTATTTATATTACTTTAATTCCTTTAATTACTTTATTTACTTTATTTATATTACTTAATTACTTTATTTATATTACTTTATTTTCTTTAATTACCTTATTTACTTTATTTATATTATTTACATTATTTCATTTCTTTATATAAATTAAATTAAATTAATTATTTAATTCATTTAATTATTTATTTAATTCATTTAATTATTTATTTAATTCAATTCTTTAATTTAATTCAATTTTTATTTATTTAATTATTTATTTATCTCTTGCATTAATATCTTTTTTGTCTTTTATCTTTTTAATATGCTCTAATATCTTTTTTCTCTTTTATATATTTTAATTTATTTATTTATTTATATTTTAATTCAGTTCTTTTATTTAATTTATTTCTTTTATTCAATTATTTAATTATCTCTTTTATTCATATTTTTTTCTCTTTTATTGTTTATTTACCTCTTTTTCTTAATTATTTAATTCTGTTAGACATAATTGATTTTGATTATGTTCTTATTACAAAATTGATTTCTTCAAAAATAATGTTGACCCTTTATAAAAACATTTTTCAATCTCAGGATAGACAAATAATAGTTATGTGTAGAAAAGAAAATTCCCCTGACGCTAATCAAATTTGTATTGGCAACTAATGATTTTTTTATGTTTGGCCTAAACTTGATTGGTGCAAATTAGTATGTACTGCACTTACTTTTGGTAAAATCCTAGAAGATCTCTTTTCTGGCATTGGTACAGCTCAATTAGAATTGATTTGAAAATCCTAGAAGATCTCTTTTCTGACATTGGTACAGCTCAATTAGAATTGATTTGAAAATCCTAGAAGATCTCTTTTCTGCCATTGTTGACTTTCCTATTGAGACATACTATTCCAAATTTGAAAGTTGTGATGCCTTTGTTTGTTTTTACAAAGCATGTGAATGTCTTTGTCAAAGGAGACATGTGAATCTACTGCACAACACAACTACGACAAACAAACGTTCAGAATTTCTTATTTATTTATACGACTTCATTCTTCTACTACTTCACTTCTTCCTAATTCTCCCACTACTACTTCACTTCTTCCTCATTCAGAATTTCTTTCTTTTTTCGTTTTTCATCGAAGAACATTATGGATGGCTACTACTATCCAGATGGTTGCTCCTTTGAGAATGATGTTCCCAGTGAGGAGAGCATCAATTTCAGCAGTCGCGATTATACACCCGAATTTAGCACTGATCAGGTTAGTTATTTCCGTTGTTCTTATGCATATTCGTCATTCATTTGGAAAGTAGATAAATATGATAGGACTGGATAATGTTTTACTTATACATATTCGTTTTTTTTTATATTTATTTATAGATTTTTGAAAGTAGAGAAGATATGTTAGCTTGGGTGAAGAGAGTTGGTCTCGAAAACGGTATTGTGGTGGTTATTAATAAATCTGCTAATTTAAAAGGCGGCAAGCTGCCGAGATGCATTCTTGGTTGTGAGAGAGGAGGAAAGTACAAACCGCACTGTGGGGTTGAAAGGCTAATCTTGCATAGGAATATTGGGACTAAAAAATGTGAGTGTCCATTTGAGTTGCGAGGTATGCCAATACCTCCAGACGGTGCCAAGTGGGGTTTAAGGGTTTCCTGTGGTCTCCATAACCATGAGTCAGCAGAAAATATGGAGGGCCACGAGTATCCACGTTCATTGGAGTAGGCTCTCTATGCACGCGACCGGGTTTAATGACGAGGGAGAACAACCCGACGAGACATCTAATGTGGTTGACATATTACAGGGGATGGATCCACGTATGCGAAAGCATATGATAGACAAGTTTAAGGATATGGCGGATCCGTCTCACAGCAGTGTTCGAGCCCCATCATACAACACTGAACATAGAGGTCGACCTGTGGGAAAAGCTGAGCAAAGTGGACGGCGGATACCTTCCTGTACAGAAGCATCTACATTGAGAGGGAAAGGGAAAGGGAAAAATGCAGGGAGGGAGAGGGTGGAAAGGGAGAGGGAAGAGAGGGAGAGGGTGGAAAGGGAGAGGGGGGAGGTTAATTACATTCAGTATTTACCTAGGGAATTTCAGCAGTATATGTCCCACACCAAAGACGTCAAAGGTGATGGTCATTGTGGATTTAGGGCGATAGCCGCACATATCTATGGCACTGAGGAGTGCTGGGTTCAAGTACGACATGAACTTATCCAAGAAATTAATCAGAATAGAGATCTCTACAATGCGGTTTATCCCCTACAAAATATGGCAGATGATGTACTACGGTCACTGAGTTATTGGATGCCTACGGCTCCACATCCAAATTGGATGAACTGTATGAGTTTGGGGGTAGTCATCGCATCACGGTACAACATTGTACTACATACATTTGGCGCGAATGCTGGAAGTTGTTTTACTCACTTGCCCTTGAGATCCCGTCCAGTTTCAGTCCAACAACGCAAGAAATAGCTATTGCCCGTATTAACAATCACTTCGTGCAACTTTTTTTGCACCCTCATCACCCTGTACCACCCATCCCAATATGGTGGTGGCAAAATGCGTCGGTTGAAGCTGCAGGATGGGTTGTTAGTTATAACGTACGTGTTCAATTGTGGTACAACATACTGGGCGTCGTGTCGGGACCACAATTTGGAGGCAATATTGATTAGGGTTGAACATTGTCAACGTGATTGTAATATTTATTTACTTTTAAGCGTGATTGTAATATTATTCACTTTTAGAGGTTTTTTAATACCTTATTCATGGTTAAAACAAATTAATTAAGTAATTAAAATAATATAAAGTTTCTAAATATAAAGTCAAATTTATATGTCAATGTAAAAAAATAATTTACTTGTAAATGTAATTTGAGTAAACCAAATTAAATAAGTAATTAAATAAATAAATAAAGATAAAAGAAAAAAGAAAAAAGAAAAAAAGAAGATGTTGTCTGGGCCGAAAAGGGAAAGGGAGGGGGGGAAAGGTATTGTGGGGAAGGGGGTGGGGACCATTTGAGGGGGGTGTGTCAGGGGTGGGGGGCGTAACAGCCCCCGTGCTCAAAACATATGAGGATTGTTGATTTCCTGCAACTATGCTCAATGGTAGCGACCGTTTGCACTTGCTCCTTGCATATTTTTTGAAGGCCTCAAAGTTTTGAACATCGTCAAGATCCATGAGTGTTGATTTTTGTCTACTAGCATTGCGCTTGCTTAGATTAGCCACACACCATCCTTAGAATTGATATTCTTAAAAACAATGATCCGCAAAGACATGAGATACCTCATCATGTATATGCTTGAGCGAGCCATACTATGACATCATCCTCATAATCATTGTCCCTGAAAGCCATGATACGCTTGGACTTGAGATTCCTCATGTATCACACAAATTTTGAGTCTACGAAAGGACAGAAATATGCTGAACAAAAGTCGATTTTATTGATTGAAAATTAGGGTTTACAATCTTTGTACTCTCTTCGAATGTTGAAACGAGGGCTTGACAGCTTGATCCCGAATCAAACGACAGAATCTTCTCCGAGATTTATGGAAAAGATTGATGATGCGGCTTGAATGTTCTTCAGAGCTTTTAGGCTTTGATTTAAAGAACTGTCTTGTTTGACGTAGACTTGGAGAATTGTGAAGGGCTTCAATGCTTTGATCTTCAGAGCTCTGACAGCTGATGGAAGCTTGAATGTGTCTGACTTCAAGGAATTCTGAACGACTTTGAGGGTTGATCTTCAGAGCTCTGGAGCTTGAATATTTGAATGCGTGTTAAAACGAGGGCTTGACAGCTTGATCTCTAATCAAACAGCAAAATCTTCTCTGAGATTTGTGGAAACGATGATGACTTGATTTGAATGTTCTTCAAAACTTTGAAGCTTTGATCGAAGAACTGTCTTGTTGGATGTGGACTTAGAGAATTCTAAAGGGCTTGGAGGCTTGAATCTTGAAAGCTCAGGAGCTTGGACCCTTGAATGTGTGTAAAATATGAGAGAGGACACCTCTATTTATAGAAATGTGAGATGGAGAGTTTATGGCACACTACAATTCTTTCCATACTTGTCTCTCTAATTATTTCCTTATTTGATTTAAAGGAAAATAAATAGAATTTAATAAATATCTTTCTTCTTGTTTATTTTAAGAAAAATAATTTTATATTAAGAGATATAAAATTTATTTCACCAAGTGGCATAATTTGATTGGCCAGACTCAATAAATAAATAACTGTATCATTTTGACATGTGGCACCATTTAATTGGTCCTTTCACATATCTTAGACCTTTGACTTGTAGACACGTAACAATATTTGATTGGCCACTTATTGTGCTTGAATTTTTAACCTACGACCACTTGGCAGCATTTAATTGGCTCGTCCGTAAACCTTTGACTTTGACTTGTGGACACTTGGCAACATTTAATTAGCCAATATGTGTGTCCTAGCAACACGTGGCAGCTTGTGATAGGTCAGAAATTTTACATACGTACACCTAACACTTGAACTCTCAATTATATAGGAAGTGTTTGACACACTATCTGGGGAGAGGCTATCCTTAGAATCATTGTCCCGAAAAGGCAAGATACGCTTAGACCTAAAGTCCCTTACACTTCAACCTTGATGCACAGGATGAGCTTTTATTCGATTTGGTCTAAGAATTCACAATATTGAGATTAAGGCATAGTTTATAAACCAAATGGCATAAGAACAGGCACGCAAACAATCACATTGATACCTCAACTATGGTAGAAGTGTTTGTTGCAATATTCTGAGAGTCACAATTCACAGAGTCTTTAGCCAGGCTATTGCCTCAAGAACAATGATACATACACTCCCTCCCAACCACTCCCCCTCTCACATGTGGTGGGACCCACAGGTGGGTCCCACCACATGTGAGAGGGGGAGTGGTGGTTGGGAAGGGAGTGTATCTATCATTTTTGTTGCCTCAAACCTCAACAGGGGATATACCTGCATACACTTGGGGAAATAATTTTCACACTTCTCTTTTATTTATTTGCACTTTTTTTTTTGTCTTTATTGACGTGAAATACAAGCTCGCAAACAATCACATTTGATACCTTAACTATGGTAGAAATGTTTGTCGCAATATCCTGAGAGTAACATTTCATAGAGTCTTTAGCAAGCTGACTATTGCCTCAAACGTCAACGGGGGATATACCTGTATACACAAGGGGAAATGATTTTCACACTTCTCTTTTACTTATTTGCATTTTTTTTTTTGTCTTTATCGGCTTGAGATGATTTTCGCACTTTCTTTTATATTTATTTTCACTTTTTTTTTTGTCTTTATTGACGTGAAATTATCAAATTTACACTTATATGTGAAAAGTAAATGTAGGAAATTGTTCGATGCATGTGAATCCATGCGAATAAGACAACTCCGAACACAATTTTTAAATAAAGGGAGAATGCAAAAATCATATCTCCCTGAGAGTAACATTTCATAGAGTCTTTACCAAGCTGGCTATTGCCTCGAACCTCAACAGGGGATATACCTGCATATACTAGGGGAAATGATTTTTGCACTTCTCTTTTATTTATTTGCACTTTTTTTTTTTTGTTGTCGTTATCGATTTGAGATGATTTTTACACTTTTCTTTTATTTATTTGCACTTTTTTTTTTGTCTTTATCGACGTGAAATTATCAAATTTCCCCTCATATGTGAAAAGTAGATGTAGGAAATCGTTTGATGCATGTGAATCCATGCGAATAAGACATCTCGGAACACAATTTTATGTTTTAAATAAAAGGAGAATGCAAAAATCATGTCTCCGCCTATATAACCATACATGTAATGTACAACTACATGTACAGACACACACACACACACAACGCTACTTAGAGCATCACCAACCCATCTCTTACTTTTTCTCCATTTTGGTGACTCAAAAATGTAAATTATTCAAAAAAGAAAATATAGAAATCAAACAACTCCAACCCCAATTCTCTATTTTCCATCTCCCAAATTTCCCCTCAATTCTGCCTCATTTGTTTTATCCTTTCATTGTGCAAACTATCAACCCACTTTTCATTACCAGCAAAAAGGAAAAACCCTTTCTTTGTGCAAATAGCGTTTTATCCTTCTCTAGTTGCAAAATAAAGAAAAAAAAAACTTTAAATTTTTTAAAAGGAAATAAACTGGAAACATACATGAAATTAGCAATATGGTCTCATATTACAATATCAACTTCAGAAGCACCACTCGGATTAATACCAATCATCTACTCCCTCCGTTCCTTTTTAAGTATGTTGCTTCGTAAATCAAACTTATTAAAGAAATATTATCATTAAGTCTATCACATCAACTTTTATTTCTACTTTACACTTTGCACATCAATTTTTACTTCCACTTTTCAAAATTATCCTCCACTTTTACCCATTAACTCTTTACCCACTAACTTTTCAAAAGGGAAAATGATAATTGTACAAATTTTTACACATTAACTTTTCAAAACACACACTTATTAAGGGACAACCCAAAATGAAAATGTCTACACTAAAAAAGGGGACGGAGGGAGTAATTGTTAGGTGTAAATGAAAAAAAAAATTATGAGAATTGAAATGGTTTCAATTTACATTTAATGTCATTTCAAAGCGTATTTGTACCAATTAATATTGGGTAGTGATAATACCAAAACATTTTTTGATTGTGTCAAAACTCTAATGCATAAAAAGCTTGTACTTTACACATGACATGAGTACAAGGCATTCATTCAATTTTATAAAATTTGAGTGTATAATGTAAAAGTTATGTTATTGAAGAAAATTTAGCAAAAAGTAAATAGGATATGGTTGGTATTATAATTTGTTGTCAATAGATACAAATGATAAAATGGCGATTTTAAGAAAAATGGGAGAAATTGAGATGGATCTCCATTTGGTGAGAGATTTCCAAATCTGGAAGATGGAAGTTGGAGCATCTCCAACCCATTTGTTTTCTTTCAAAATGAAGAACGGAAGTGACATATCAAAGAGAGATTTTGTAATTTATGTCCTCTTTTGTTAAAAAAGTTATACTTTTTGAAGGGACCTATCCTCCTTTTTAGAGAATTGATTTTTCAAATCTATTTTGATTCTTCAAATGGATGTGACAAAAAAGAGGATGGGTCCCTCGAAAAAGTACAATTTTTTTGAAAAAAAATGAGTATAAATTACAAAATCTCCCTTCAATACTGTAATTTGATTCTTCAATTTGGAAATTTGAAGATTGATAGGATAGGCTCTTAATTCTCCATTGTAGAGATCCCAAATGGAGACGGCTTGGAAGGCATGAATGCTCCAAAATGTATACTATTTGCTACTCCAAAAATAGAGATTTGAAGATCTCTTATGAAGTGAGATCATGGCATTATTATATACGTGAATATGCAACAGATCTCCAATCCATCATTGCAGTACTTACACTGAACAGAGTGCTGAAGCTGACACTCACGTGTCATGTTCTGATCATTCCCACGTGGCGTCCTGTATGAGCAGCTCAACTGAGATGTGCTATTCCAGTTATCATTATTTGAGAGCACCTTTGTTTATAACCCCATGTCCGAACCAACTTGCAGACACTTTAACTAATTCTGAGACTTTGGAGGTAATGACGGGACATAACTCCTATGACACAACGAGTTTGCCATTGAGTCCTTCTACAGGCACACCCATTCGGTCACATACTGACCACACCCACTTGTGTAGGACCTACTTCGAGGTAACACATGAATAATCGGAGCCGCTCAATTTGTTTAAAATATGTTTTTAAAGGTTTCTGAAAAAAATCAGCTCAATCAGATATCAGGAAAGACTTGATAAGTTTGTTAAAGCTTTGGTCCGTTCGATTCAGGAATTGAAACTTTAATGAATCAATCGAGTTTTTACGGGTATCCAAAATAGGCCCCACATAAAGTAGGCCTCACATGAGTGGGTGTGGCTGGTATGTGGTTGAGAATATGTGCCCTTAGACTTTCTGTTTTCGATTATCTAGAAACACTTCAGAAGAATAAGGGCAAGCAGCAGAGAGTCAGGCTGTTTTCTCCAACGCCCCTTAGGGGTGGCCCCCCTGTATCCCAAACAAAAATATTACCACGTCTCAATTTCAATTTCCAAACAAACAAACACAACCTTACTTTACAAAAAATCAGAACCTCCAAACCCTTTTGCTCTGGCTCACCAAAACGGCAGAACGTACGATCTTTTATCGGCATTGACGATTATCAAAATTAGGCTTCGAAACTAAATGGAGGATGATTTTCTTGGACTCTTCAGTGGTATACATCCAAAGAGAAAATTAAAAAAAAAATTTAGTTTAGTGTCAATCTTAAATGATTTTCGAGATTTGAAAATGCGTTGGGTTCCACTATGATAATTTGTTCTTTTTGTTTTTGTACGGCAAACGGAAATTTTATTAATCTAATGGACAGAGGATAAAAAGATTAAAAGGCGAAAGAAAACGACATCACGACAAGAGTAATAACCTCTCGACAATCGCATACCAACTTAAGCCCGAAAACTTTGATAGATTGTTAAGCTATTTTTGTTCTATTTTGATGGATGATCAATCTTGAAAAATATATATTTTTGGCATTTTCTTTTACTACTATGGACTGCAAGTATATTGATAATTGCAATTTTTACTTATTTGTTGAGCAACAAATAAAATGATAATTGATTTTGAATTTTTTTTTTTCCATTATAACTCGCCCCCGAGTCTTTTAATCCTAGTTCCGACACTGATTAAGAGCAATGCTACACAAACAATTTCCAAACACAACTGGGTCCGAAACCTTCAATGCTACTGTATCCAAAACCTTGGAAGCATATCAAACGATTTTGGTCTATTAAATCTGCTGGGGTAATAATTTTTAGGCAACCTAAAGAAGACGGCTTAAGGTGGATATTGGAAATAGTTAGGGAGGCAAATGTGCGTGCAAATTTCACGACAAGACACAGGCAGCGTGGCTCTCGAAGATCGATCTTACCTAAGGGTCATCATCGGGCCGGGCCGGGCCGGCCCAGCCCACGAACTTCCTGCCCAAGCCCGCCCGCGGGCCGGGCTTAGCGGGCTTTTTCTTTTTAGCGGGCCGGGCGGGCCGGGCTATCTCTCAAAAGATGAAGCCCAAGCCCGGCCCACGGGCTTATCCTAGTCGGGCTAGCGGGCGGACTAGTCTTCGGGCGGGCCGGGCCGGGCTAATTAGGTGGGCGGACTCTCTCTCAAAATGTTTATTGCCTAAGCTCTCGGTTTGAAGAAGTGGAGGTTTCAGTGGAAATGGAGAGGGAAGAGACTTGGAAAAAAATGGTTGAGGGTTTCCGAGACACGGTTTGAAGAAGGTAATGACCCTCCACACAAAAATTCTTTGTAAATGTCGGAAAAAAAAATTCATTGTAAGAAAGTGGGCTTACAATGAATTCCCCATAGTAAATGTCGGAAAAAAAAAATTCTTTGACCATGCTTTTGTGTTTTTTTTTTTCATGCTTTTTTAGTTTTTTAAATCTTGGAATCAGAAAATGGGCTTGGGAGTTCCCCATAGTAAAGTGGGCTTGGAATCATTCCAAAAAACCTGAGCTATTTTATTACATATTTATTATATATATGTATATTTGTTACTAACCCATGCTACGCGTGTATAGTGTACCGGGCTACGGGCGGGCTAATACCTCGGGCTACCGGGCCGGGCTAGTCGGCGGGCCAATGGGCGGGCGGGCGGGCGGGTTGGAGCTAAAATTTTCAGGCCCAAGCCCGGCCCATGGGAAGGTCGGGCTGGGCTAGCCCGCCCATTTGTCGGGCTCGGGCTTGGGTAAAGCCCGGCGGGCTTGACGGGCTTCGGGCGGGCCGCGGGCCAACGGGCGGAATGATGAGGCTTGATCTTACCCCAACAAACTCCTTTTTGGTTACTGTTTCTGTTTTTATTTTTTATTTTTTTTGTTTTCCTAATTTTTTGTTTTGATTTCAACAATCGTGCATTCTTGGAAACATGAAATTACTTGGGTTAAAGTTAGTGGCTCCTTTGTTTTGTAGTAATTTGTTTTCCTACATTATTTTTTGGAGGTTTTTAGAGGCGGGCCCAGTAATTTAGGTTTGGGCATTTATTAGTTCCGGCCAAATTGTTTCCTTTTTAAATCCTGCAAATATAAATGCGCGCATCTCAACGTTAGAAATTTATTCAATTCTCATGGGACCATTGTCATATCGATAAACCTATGGGTACCAAAACCCAAGGTACAAAAATTGTACTAATTAGCGTGCGGGACCCACTTTTGAGTCCCACACGAATGATCCGAACCGTTCAATAATTTTAAAATAATTTTTCGAGTTTCTATGCAAAAAATCAGCTCAATTGGATATGCGTAAGTGCTTCATCCAAAACTTAAACTTAGGATCCTGGATGAAGCACTTACGCATATCCAATTGAGCTGATTTTTTGTAGGGACAGTCGGAAAATTATTTTAAAATTATTGAACGGTTCGGATCATTTTTGCGAGACCCAAAAGTGGGCCCCGCAAGCCGATTAGTACAATTTCGGTACGTTGCCCTTCGGTACCCGTAGCATCGTCCATTGTCATACGGTGCACCATTGATGTATAATTGGTCCTTTTAGCTTCTTTTTTTTTTTTTTTCCATTTTAGTAACAAATTACTACGTGGCATATGGTAAATGGGGGGAACAATTTTTTAAGATTTTTCAACACCACTGAATAATTATTGTATTAATTACTTTCTCTCTCTACTTTCAAATTTTAAAATATCATATTTGTTGACAATATTCAATTTTAAAAAATTACATTTTTGGAACCGACTATGCGAGATCTACCAAACAAGATCGAAATTGAATTCGAAATTATGCAAAAAGAAAAAAAAAGGTTATTTGAAATGGATAATTCACTATGTAAACTATGTGAATCTTTACGAAGTATCCACAGTTCACATAGACAGTTCACATAGCCTTATCATACAGAGTTCACATAAACAGTTCACATAGCCTCAAGCCCTCAACACACCGTTCACATAGACAAACTATGGTGACATCCGGTTACTAAAAAAAAGTTAAATCATTTGTAGTTTTATTACTTTGGATAACTACTCTTAAGACGACTTCCCTCTGCATGTGTATATATATTATGCATGCCTTGATCTTGGTAAAAGATACTTATAAAATTCCTAAAGTTATAGAAGAGATGCATTTCTTGTCCTCCACCCATTTTCTGTGTGTATAGAAAACATGCATCAAATTTTTGGGAATTTCTAAATGCCTCTGAATATCCTACCCTTTGACTCTAATCCTTGAAATATGTGTTGTGAATTCATTTATGTTTTCGGTGCATGTGAACTGTTTTTTTTTTTTTTTTTTTATAATGTTTTTTGTGCATGTGGATTAAATTTGTTAATGAATTAATAGGCTGAATTGAAGCTGCCAAACAATATTCATTTGGTTCGAGAATTAAAATAAAGTTGCTTAGATTCAATAATGACAGCATTCGAACTACTTGGGATCCAAAACCATTTTGGAAAAGGTCTTGAGAGAGTTGGGTTGCGAAATGAACAAAGTTATTCGAGTTGATTATTCATTTTAAAATTTTACTCGCTGTGTAAATAAGTCAAATTGAAACGCTCTCGTCCCGGGCAGTAAAGCAGAAACTAGTTCCGACAGTCATTAGAATTTTTTTTGAGATATTTGATTAATAAAATATTTTTTCCGTTAAAAAAAAAAAAAGAATTTTGCTTGAGATAGATGCCAATAAAGAAGAAAAAAAAGAGAAGAACTTTGCTTGAGATTATGACGCAGAATAAGTAGTGACCCAGTTCTATGATCAGTTGGACCGGTTGAAGCCTAGGAGGCCCAAAGAATTTTTAATTGAAACTTGCCAATTTCGGCAATTTATCGACGGGCCCGGAATAGGCCCAAACTTGGTGGGCTGAAGCAGAATCGTGACTGATGGTGGAATTCGGCCAAATTCATTTGTTTAGGTCTTCAATTTAGTAATTTTGATATTTTAAGTAATAATTAGATTACGAATTACTCTTAGCGTGTAATTCCATTTATGTTGTTTTCAATTGAGAATTTCTTATTTTTCTTTCAAGTTTTCAATTTTGGGAGTTTTCCCAATTTTTGGGATATTTTATTTTTTAGTAGTAATTTGCTAGGGTTTGCTAGTTTTTCTCTATGAAAGGGCATGTAACCTCTATTATTCGGCAGTTTTTATTCAATAACAATTTCAGAGTTTCATCTCTTTCTCTTGTGGATTAAAAATACTCGTGGATTCGAGTAATTTTTCTCGTTTAGAATAGTCTATACGCTAACTATTCTTTTGTGAATTCCGCTGCGTCAGATTAATTCGCTATTGAAGTAGTAAATCAAACTTCAATACATTTTGAAGCTCATCAAAGATTTTTACTAGCTTGCTTGGTAACAAAACCCAATTAAACTTCTCAAACTCGGTTTTTGACAGTGATGCAAAACTCAAGCTTGAATATATTTTGGTTTAATTTGAAAGACCAGCAGCCAAATAAACTCTCAGTACTTGGCTGACTCAACTATTTCATTTGACAATTGCGTACACAAGGTGCAAGGGTGCTGAACAAGGACGGAGTCAAGATTTTGTCTTTGTGGTGACGAAAATATATGTACTTAAAAAATTTAGTGGTGGAGAATCTATATAATTTAGAAATAAATTTTTATTTTCTATATAATAGTTAATTTTTTTTGAAAACATTGTGGTGGCAGCAGCCGTCACTTGTTGTCCTTTGGCTCCCTCTTTATTGCTGAAGTGCAGGGACACGTCTTTCATAAATGAGAGAGTGGTTACGTAGCTGATTTGTTAGCAGGGCATAGTTGGTGACAGATTTCATAAATGAAATAGTGGTACGGAACTTGATCAACAATAACGTATGGACTTCCTTTGGTTGTAGTGCAATTTTTCAGTTCAAATAATAAAATCATTTCTTGCATATATAATTTTTAAAATTTTTTGCACAAATTTAAAATGTTCAAAAAGCCATTCATAAAAGTCGTATACATTTTTTATTTTTATCCCAAATAATGAGACTTTTTTTTTTTTTTTTTGGTGTAATAGACTAATATCATGAGAAGAAACAAGTAATTCTATTATAAATTAAACTAGATAATCTTACTGACATTACTTGCATTTTGAAACCACATGCAAAGTTCATACGAGATTTTGTTCCAGTTCCCACCCCCGCAGTTGCTAGTGGACTCTAGAATTCGTTCCCGGTAATTAGTCGACGTACATATAAGTTGACCAAAAAACTCTGAATAATTGGGAAAAAAAAAATTACATGCATCTTGTAGGTTTTCTGTGAATTACCATTCTTGTAGGATAATGAAGGGCATGCAATACAGTAAAGGCAAGCACATGAACAGTCAAGACTTTGGGTAAATTGAAAAAACTGGTTTTTTGGTTTTGTCATTATTCAAGAAATTTTTGCATTTGTTAGTTTTCGGTCGATTTTTTGTTTTTTTTTGCTTGTCTCGACGAGAGTTTTTTGGATGTCACATTCGTCTTTATTCACAAAACTTTAAGTTTGACTAATAATTTTATACTTTTTAGATTCCTCTCGTCGAGACAAGCTAGCCAAGAAAGATGTCACCTTCGTCTTTATCCACAAAACTTTAAGTTTGGCTAATAATTTTATACTTTCTAGATTCCTCTCGTCGAGACAAGCCAAAAAACCACAAAAAATCAACTGAAAACTAACAAATGCAAATTTTTTTTGAATAAGTACAAAACCAAAAAACGAATTTTTTCAATTTACCCAAACCAGGATCAAGAGTTTATAATGAGTTGCTTTTTCTGAAGTATGTTCCTGTCCAAGTCCTTTTGCAGAACACAATTTGAACAAAATGAATGCTTGAAATATTGTAGTAGGTGATGAACTTATGAAGTCTGTCCAAAGTACCAAAAGGAAAAAGCCTAATTTTCTGGTACGAACAATTGTTCCTCTGGTCACAATTTCATAGCGAATCTCAACCATCCGTATTGTCCCTGCCCCATCTCTTGCCCCTTTAACCCAGTCTCTTAGTCCACAATTCCATTGCCCACGTCCAATGCATGCTCATAAATGAATGGACATGGGTCCACCTGAGACATGGGCCAAGGGACGGTTGAGTACCGAGCGATGTTCGAGAGGATCGTTTTACTCAAGTTTTGTCCTTTGGGTAATAATCTAATAATTCAGATTATTGGATTATTCGTTTGTCCTTATTCAATTTCTTTTCATAATTCACCTATTTTGGCTTTATTAAAAAAAAAAGAGTTTTGACCATAATTTTATATTTGTTAGATTCGTCTCGTCGAGAAGAATTTAGAAACCACAAAATCTTGATGCAAAACTAACGGATGCAAAAAAAATTTGAATAAGAACAAACGAATAATCCAATAATCCGGATTATTACCCAAAGGAGGCATGCAAGCATATGATTGTCGGCAGAATAGAGTTAGGATTTAAATATAGATATGGCATTCAAAAAGATCAAAATATATATTCCTTCCGTCCCAAGAAGAATATTTTATTCGTAATCCAAGAACTTGAAAAGAATAACTTGATTATTTGAACAAATTCAAACTTCTTTTTGTCAAAAACTAAAAAAACTTGTACATCTTGCAGGAAAAAAAGTTTGAACCAAAAAATAAATGGTTATTATCAATCTTACCCTTTTTGAAAAATTGGTAAAAAAAAAAATTTTGATTCAAGAATAAAGTGAAAATCGATAATTTTTTACAACTATTTATTTTTACTACTACTAAAAAAAAAATGGAATTTTTTTTGTATGCTTTATGAATGTTGGAGAGTTCCACTTTTTGAACACATTTATTGCCTTTTAAGAGACAATTTAGTAAAAAATGTTTTATGGGTTTGTTTTTAATAATACTGCGAGAACATAAAACGTTAAGTTTCTAATTTGTGATCGTTGTGGTTGATTTATTTATGTTTGCAATATCACGCTTTAGAAAAATAAATGGGCTTGTTGGGCGGGTATGGAAATAAAACTTTAATTGGACTGGATTTGAGAATATAAAATGAAGCCCGATTCTTAATGGGTCGGGCTTGGGCATGCACAAGTCTCGTTAGTATCTAGGTTAAACCCGGCCCAGCCCGAGGTATGTGCACCCCTATTAATAAGTATGAAGTGACCACAAACCTAAATCTTACCCAGCTCGGACCGCCTAAGCCCGAACACAGGAAATCAAAATAGTAAATAGAGCGACCACCTTAAAAGGGATTCGCAAGTATCCAGGGACTCTACTGCACTGCCCCTATCCCTGTAGGGATAACCATGAAGAGTCCAAATCCTGCGGGTGTGCTCAATCCTAGGCCCCGTTTAGCGACCGAAGATGATTTTGGGTGGATTTGTAATAAGGGTGGATCACTCTTTCATTCAAGGGTAACAGAGGGATCAATTTGTAATAACGGTGGATCACCCTTTCATTCTGGGGTATCAGAGGGATCGTACCATTCAAGCCGTTTTTTTTCATGCTTTTCCCAGAGGTTTGGAGAAAGCTGCAATCAATAGGATTTCGCTAATCCTCCCTTCCCGAAAGAGCGTGAAATTCTTTTTCCTTTTCGCAGGGACTAAGAGATTGGATCTAGCCGTAAGAAGAATGCTTGGTATAAATAACTTACTTCTTTGTCTTCGACCCCCTAAGTCACTACGAACGCCCTCGATTAGTGCAATGTGATGTGTCTATTTATCTATCTCTTGACTCGAAATGGAAGCAGGCTTGAAAAAGGATCTTAGAGTGTCTAGGGTTGGGCCAAGAGGGTCTATTCACGCCTACTTTTTTCTTCTCATCAGAGTTCTTTCTCAAAGACTTGCCATGGTAAGGAAGAAGGGGGGAACAAACACACTTAGAGTGCGCAGTACAACGAAGAGTTGTATGCTGCGTCTGGGAAGGATGAATCGCTCCCAAAAAGAAATCTATTGATTCTCTACTAATTGGTTGGACTGTAGGTGCGATGACTTACTTCATGGGTGAGGTCTCTGGTTCAAGTCAAGGATGGCCCAGCTGAGTCAGGGAAAAGAATAGAAAAAGCATCGGACTCCTTCATGCATACTCCACTTGGCTTGGGGGGTTATAACTCAGTTGGTAGAGCTACGCTTTTGCAATTGGGTCGTTGCAATTACGGGTTGGATGTCTAATTGTCCAGGCGGTAATGATACTATCTTGTACCTGAACCAGTGGCTCACTTTTTCTAAGTAATGGGGAAGAGGACTGAAACATGCCACTGGCAGACTCTACTGAGAAAAAGATAGGCTGTCAAGAACGTAGAGGAGATAAGATGGGAAGTTGGTCAGATTTAGTATGGATCGTACATGGACGATAGTTGGAGTCAGTGACTCTCCTAGGGTTCCTTCATCTGGGATCCCTAGGGAAGAGGATCAAGGTGGCCCTTGCGAACAGCTTGATGCACTATCTTCCTTCAACCCTTTGAGAAAAATACGGCAAAAAGAAGGGAAATCCATGGACCAACCCCATCATCTCCACCCCGTAGGAACTAGGAGATTACCCCAAGGACGCCTTTGGCATCCAGGGGTCATGGACCTACCATAGAACCCTGATCAATAAGTGGACGCATTGCTGTCCGCTCTTAGGTTGGGCAGTAAAGGTCGGAGAAGGGCAATCACTCATTCTTAAAACCAGTGTTCTTAAGACCAAAGAGTCAGGCGGAAAAGGAGGGAAAGCTTTCTGTTCCTGGTTCTCCTGTAGCTAGATCCTCTGGAACCATAAGAAATTAGAATGGGGTTCCAACTTAGCAACCCTTGAGTGAGATTTTGAGAAGATTTGGAGAGCACAGTACGATGAAAGTTGTAAGCCGTGTTCGCCCGCCTCTTAAGAAGGGTAGATTTGGATATGAGGTGTTTGAATAATTTTTTGAAAATGAGGATTTGGAGGGTAGATATGATGGGATAACAAGGCAAATGATTGATTTGCCCCCCACTTGGGTTATTTAATTTCAAATTTGATTTATTCTCCATTAATTACTATAAATTTTAAAATATATTGGAAACTTAATAGTATTTACTAAAAATATTGGAAAGTTAAAAAATTTGGAAAGTTAAAAACTTGAAAAGTTAAAGATTTAAAAAACATTTACAAAAAAAAAAAAAGTAATTGGAAAGGGAAAATCTCATTCCTCTAAATGCCCCCTCTAAGTTCCAGCCACCAAAGACTTCTTCTTCTTCTTCTTCTTCTTCTTCTTCTTCTCTCTCTCCATCAAGCAACGAAATCGAAAGCTCCAGCCATCACCGATCAAGCAATGAAATTGGAAGCCCTCCGGAAATCTTCCAAATCGGAAGTCTAGCCACCAACAACAAGAACAGGTACCTCTCTCTCTCTCTCTCTCTCTCTCTCTCTCGTAAGTTTCTGAAAACCCAGATTGATTTGCTCTCTCTTCTCTCTCGTTCAATTTATGAAGCAACCTTCTCTTCTTTCTTCTCTTTTCCTCTGTTCAAAACCTAGATGCCGTTTACCAAAAAAAAAATCCAGATGCCACATACGTGTACAAAACCCCCCAAATCACTCGGATTTGGATGGGTAGGAGGGGTAGAAGGGGTAGAAGCCTTGTTAGCTAACGATAGGGTCAGGGCTGTCGTTGGCAAATCCATGTGAAACCGGATTTGCATTCCAAACAGTGAAAATAATGAAAATGGCATGCCAAACGCAGGAGTAGGGTGGCCCTGGGATTACAAATCTGGGTGCCATATCCAGTTGCCAAACAGGGCCCTAAGGGATTAGGGAAGCTGAGGCTATTTGACCTAACAAGTGCCACCTCTATCAACATACCTAGATCTAAGAGGATCCACTCCGAATGGGATTCTGCATTATAAGAGCCCATAAAATCACTCCAAATGACGGGGACAAATAAATGACTCATCCACCTTGAGTTTTGCTTTACCCTTCTCCGACGAACGGACTGAGGAGTGTTGGTTGGCACCACACTTGTAATGGGCCGAATTATACAATCCTCAATGGCTAGCAGATCAATAGATTTACCAAGCTCACTCGTCAAGCATGTCTGAATCGGAGCACATTGTAGAAGCGGAGTACATGACCAAACCATCAAGCATGGCCGGATCGGAACAATATGGCCGAACTAGAAAAACATGGCCGAACCGGAACACATATGGTTGAACCAAATATATGGCTAAACTGGAGTACATGGCTAAACTGGTGGATTCGAACCAACTCTTCGTGTCATCAAAGTCAGAGTGGCCGAACCAACCAACTCTTCATGTCATCAAAGTCGGAGTACATAGCCGAATCGTAACACATGGCCTAACTGGTGGGTTCAGACCAACTCTTCATGTCATCAAAACCAGAGCCAAACAATACCACTATGGCCGAATCGGTGGGTTTGGACACTCCCCGAGCCTGTCTTGGCCGATATGACACATCAGCACATCAAAAGGCATCTCAATGTGCTCACGTGTAACCGTTCTCATTCCTATATGAAATGTTAGATGTGATGTCAACTGAACAGTTGTGACTCGTGTCAAAGGACAGCTCAGCCCATGTGCATGTAGCCGCTCTTATTTGAAACGCCAAGTGTGACGTCAGCCAACGGTTACCGAACGTGCGAGGTACGATAGTACTTGGAGCCTGGAGAACATGTCAAGAATAAAACGTAAAAAACAAGCAACTGTAAAGGGTAAGCCTCTCTACATGGCCCTATGCGTCTTTCCACTCCCAAAACCCTAAACTCTTGGTTGTACATTTCTTCTTCTTCCTCCTCTCACTTGACTGTCAGAGTGCCTTTCCGGACCAACCATGGTCCGTTTGGGTGCTAACATGGTTGTTTCATGCGCAGAGAAGGTGCTCAGACAAAACCATTAGGCGGATCAGAAAGCTTAGGCGAAGCTCCTAGGCGGAGGCAAGGTGGAGCCTTCAGGCGGAACGCTCACCCTTAGGCGGAGTGCTTAGGCAGAGCGCTCACCCTCAGGCGGCGTGCTTAGGATGAACGCTCACCCTTAAGTGGAGCGTTCACTCTTAGGCAAAACCCTCAGGCGGTGTGCTCATCCTTAGGCCGAGCTCTCAAGCGGAGTGCTGATCATCCTTAAACCAAGCTCTTGGGCTAAGCACTCAGGCAAAGCTCTCAGACCAATCCTCCAAGCGAGTTAGAAGGTTCAATCCCAGAATCGTAGCCCCACAACACTAATGTTTATTTTTTCTTTGCAAGTTGTCATCATCAGTCATAAGCGAGAACCTCAAGGGGTATCATTAAATTTGCCATACTTTAAAATTCTATATTTCTGTAAATACACAGAAAATTTCTGTTAAATTCATGTACTTCGAAATTAAAATCGCGACTCTATCCCTGCTATCACAGTTGGTGGCACTACTGTTTTTGACTTTGAATCCCCTCTCTCAGAGAAAGAAAGAAAGAAGGAAGAAAGGATCTATAGAGTGTGAAGGTGTCCATGCTGATACATAGCTGCTAAATCTTACCCCACTGTATTTACGTGCCAAATGTACTTTTTTAAAACTTCAATACAACCCATCGTGTATTCATATCTCTCTCCCTCACCCGGCCCCTACATATAAAATTTCCACACGTTTTGTTGTGTACAATGTACATAAACTCACATTCAATGTGAGGGTCTCACACTGCTTCACCGGTGTGTGGAACCATTGTGCATGTGTCGGGTGGCCAAATTAAACGAAAAAGCTTCACATAGATTGATCCCAAAGTTGATAGCCCTAAGGATTTTTTATTTTTATTTTTTTATTGTAGCTTTTCTTTGTACTAAAATTATGTTCTACAAATTAAAATGAAAGTAGTGAAGTATAAGTTAACACTGTGAAATCGCTAATCGATGACGAATAAATATCATTAAAATTGTTGAAATGGCACGAAGCTTTGCTTGTACTACAATACTAATGTAGTTTTAGAATTGGATTTTTCAAAAGTCTACAACCACACACATTTACACAAATACCTTATACATACAATTACATTCATTTTAACTATTCTGCCTTCGTACACTGCACAACTAATGTGTGTAGAATTCAATATAAGTGTGTGTATATAGAGATGTTATTCGGTGCCTTTGAAACAGTTGTAACACGCAGTTTCCCAAGCTCTTTTCCAGCTCACGTTCGGATGGATTCTATACAATTATCTTGGACTCCACGCCAAATGTGTGATGGAATAGATCTTGTGAGATTGCTCTAAGTACAAAATTGTCTCAAAATGATTGTCTGATACGCAAAAATAATAAGTTAAAAATAAAGCATTTGAGGAAAAAAAATCAAATGGTTTTTTAGCAATTTATTAGATATCAATGAACTTTTTCAATTTATAAAAACAAAAAAAAAATCAAACTTTGTTTTCTCAAAATTGGCAACCAAACAGTTTATTTCTAACTCATTGTTTGACGCACCGGACTGCTATTTTGGGAGAAAATGTGGAGTAATTTTTTGGGCGTATATGTACAAGTGTTTATTGATGGGTTGTTGAACTTTTAAGGCCTTTGGGAAGTTTTAGAGTGAGAGTGACGATTGGAACAGTAAAACTGATGTGCATGTAAGAGAGAGAGAGAGAGAGAGAGAGAGAGAGAGAGAGAGAGAGAGAGAGAGAGTTTGTGTGAAGTGTGAAGCGTGGAACAGTAGTCTCGGCTGGGTGGTGAGCCAACCCGACCAGAGCTCGCCCATCAAAGCAAATGCCGGGAGAAGGATCCAATCCAACACCTCTCTCTCTCTCTCTCTCCCCCCAAGACAAGCTGTTGTATCTCTCTCTCTCTACAGTACACGGCCGGTGTGGAGTAGGGTAATGGACAACATCAAACCCTAGTTTTCTGACTTTTGTCTTTTGTCTTTTGGCTTTTCTTCACTCCCCTTACCTATTTATCCTTCTTACATTTATTATTGGTGTTTTTTTTATAAAAAAAATAAAATTGGAAATAAACATATCACCGCAATATATAATGCGACAACAACATCTTTTCATGACCAAAAACATCGGTGAGTAGACAAGTGTTTCGTTTTGAAGTGAAAGACACACATTAATTCAGTGACAGTCTCAATCATTTAATTATGGAAAAACCTATGGGTACTGATGGATATGTCCAGAAAATATGTACAGACCATGCTCGGGGATCCACTTTTGGGTCTCACACGAGTAATCTGAACCGTTCATTATTCTTAGAATATTTTTTCGAGAGGCCCCACAAAATTTCAGCTCAATCGGACGGTTAGAAGTGTTTGAACCAAAGTCCCACCGTTTCAATAAAAAAAATATTCTAAGAATAATGAACGGTTCATATCACTCGTGTGGGACCCAAAAGTGGGCCCCCGCGCATGCTTTGTACGTTTTGTGTGCATATCAATCTATACATGTAGTCGGGTCCTTTAATTATCTATGATCATGTTGTAGTAAAAATAAGACATGGTCTGCATTTACACAAAAAAATGTACAGCTTTGTTTGGTTTGGGTCTCAAAACTCAGTTTTTTAAATTATGACTCAATCATTTTTTCTAGTTTTAATTTTTATTATCATTTTTCTCTCTATCTCTCTTCAATTATTACCCAAATTTCAATTATTACTCTCATTTCTCTCTCTACTCAAAACTCAAATCCCTAATCCAAAACCCCAATCCGAACATGATCATAATCCCTCCGTCCCCATTTTATAGTCCCTTTTGGGGATTTTAACTTGATAAGGGGACATAATCATTATACTTTTGAAAGCATGTTTTTCTCATTTTACCATTCAATTATTACATTTTCTTACTTTTTTATTATTTTTAATTTCAAAATATAAGGGTAAAAGAGGAAATTCCTTCACAATTACTCATTTAGTTTTGAATTTGGACAATATTTTTGGACCGACAAAAAATGTCAAATGGGACTATAAAATGGGGACGGAGGGAATACTATACCTCTGTCCAAAAAGATTATCCGGTTCAAAAAATGAAAATAAACATAAATTTTTGTGTCAAAAAACAATTCAAATTTTTGGCTACTAAATATTATTGATTACATTTAATTAATAAAAAATTTTGAAATTTTTTCTTGATAAAATGTACTTTTCAAATTCCTATTTTGCAATCTGGACAATTATTTTGGGATTGAAGTAGAATTAGATGGTGGAGGATCGTCAAGGATAACTCCTCTAAAATCTTACTTCAATATTAATTCTACAAATGAAGACGTAAACCAAAAAGAAGTGTTTAAGAAAATGATATGAGTACACCATTTATGCACATCACATGCATACCAAGCTGATGTGACAGATGAGAAGAAGCTCAATGTGTGGCCGACCTAAAGAAATAAGTTTCTCTTCATCAGTCACATCAGCTTTGTATACATGTGTGGTGTACCTATAGCATTGTTGTTAAGAAAATGAGTAAGTTAACCCGAAGTGGTTTGTGGACCGGGGTTTAAACGAGCCAAGTCGAGTCCAGCTCTGTAGAGCCCGAGCTCGGCTGGTTTACTAAACGAGTCAAAAATCGAGTTTGAGCCCTTACAGAGACGAGCTAGTATAATTTATTTAACGAGAGCTTTCTTAAATAAGCCGAACCTATATAAACGATCTGAGTTTTTCCGAGCTAGTTCCCCAAACAAGTCCAAAACTCGAGTTCGAGCTCGGCTCAATTATTGAACAAGACGAGCCTTAACGCGTTGAGTAATGAGTTGCTCGCGAACAACTCAGTTCTTTTACGGCCCTATGTATGATATTTCAAGTTCCGATCTTATCTCATTCACACCAACCAACCCACCCATTCTTCTCTGTTCTCACTCTGTGTCTGTCTACCCTTTGCTTTGGCATATTTTCTCTCTTGTTTAGTCACACCCCACAAGTGACATCTTGTCCCTCCTTTTTTCCTCCAATTGGGTTTTACTTTATCAACTTTCATTTTCTCTCATTTCTTTTTTTAAATTTTCCTACGGTACTTTTTACCCTCAGTACTCTTCTATTAATTTGGTGTTTTTGTTCAGCCTCCACCTTTTAAACTTTTGCCCACTCTCACTCACGAACTCTCTCTCTCTCTCCTAATCTACACAACTGTTCCCCTCCCTTCCACAAAAATCTCTCCCCACCATGACTGATCCCTTCCCCAATTACTTCAATGGTTCCTTCAACTTCAACCCTAACCCTAACCCTAATTTCCACCACCATTACTTCTCCTCTTCCACCACCACCACTTCTTCAACCTCGTCTTTCCAATATTACCCTTACACCCTCAACTTCTACTCTAACAACTTCAACAACAGCAGCAATAATACTAATAATTTCTACTTCTCCACTCTCTCTCCTCCCTCCTCTCCTCCCCTTAGAGAAGCCCTACCTCTCCTCAGCTTAAGCCCAACAAGACCTAATCAAGACCAAGATTCATATGACAACAACCCCATGGAAGTGGACAAGGAGGGAGAAAGTGTGACGGTGGCTTTACATTTAGGGCTCCCTAGCCCTATATCTGATCATCAGCAGATCTCAAATTTTGAGAAGGAAGAACAGGTAGTGACTGTGGAGAATTCCGATTGGTCCCCTAGTAGTCCATTAAACAAGGGGCAGTACTGGATCCCAACCCCTGCCCAGATTCTGATTGGCCCAACTCAGTTCTCATGCCCTCTCTGCTTCAAGACTTTCAACAGATACAACAACATGCAGGTATATATATAAATCCATATTTCACATGAAAAATCTAAAACAGAGCTTCATTATAGTTTTTATTTATTTAGTTTTTATTTTATTTTTTTTGTGTGTTCATTTTTTTTTTGGGTGGAAAAAGAGTACTAAACCCATCTCTATCTTTGCTAGTTTAATGATTTCAAACTTTCATTTTTTGTTGTAGCTAGGACTGTGTTGAGAAAGATAGTGTGAGAGTGTATCTGAATAATTATAGGTCAAAAGGGTTTGCCTTTTTTTTCCACTTCTTTTTTTTTTATACTTTAAAGATTACTTTTGTTTTTCTCTGTGTATTTTTTTTTTAAATATTTGTTGCCCCTGCTTTTTCTTTTTTCCTGATTTGTTGGTTTTGGGGATTTGAAATGAAATCTTGCTGGTTCATACTGATCAGACCATGATCTCTCACTCTCTCTCCCCCTTTAATTGATTGAACTACACAGGCATTATGCTTTTTGTACCTTGAAGTTTGTATCTGTATTCTAACACATTGGCAAGTGTGAAAAATAGAAAACCCCCAGTTCAGTACTTCCAGGTCTCTCAGGTGATCCTAGTAAGATTTTTATTTTATTTTAAAAGTAGTAGGTAGAAAGGAACATAAATAACATAATAAAATGCATACATATTTTCCGCGGTGGTTATTTCATGATAAATTTAAAATGGTGCTTCTATTTTTATTGTTAGCAAAATGGGTTTGGGACTTACTTTTTTATTTTTTTAAATAATGGGTTTTGGGAGCTTTTTTTTTTGGGTCTTCTTACAAAGGAATTCTTTTTGTGAAGTGCAATGAGTTTTAGGATTTAGTCATTTTTTGAACCATAACCACCTTGTTTTCTTCCTTTCTATTATTGTAGTATTGTGAACTAACTAAGAAGGAAATAGGAAAGGGGGTGAAAAAAATAGAAAGAAAACCATTGGAAGAAAAAGTTTTACATACGACAAATTCACACTGCAGAAAAAAAGAATAAAAGAAAATGAATCTGTTCAGATTGAAGTACGTAATGCTCGAACATTCAATTTTGTCATTCATGTCCTCTTCTTTTTTTTTTTTTGGTGAAAAGGGATTGATATTACTGGTATAAATTAGAAGAAGAATATTAATCCATCTGACCAAGTTGTTCGTCCCTTGAAAACCGTGCATTTTACACTGAAAAAATAATGTACTAATATGAATTTGTTTAATTTTTTTTTTTTACATCAAATTAAAGATCTTGTAGATAAGAAAATAGGAAATTTCTAAAATCCATCAAATGGGTTGATTATAAGGCTTAAAAAGTGTATGAGCATGTGTGAAAAGTGTATAAGAAATTAAGAATGTGTAAAAGTACGTGAGAAAGTAAAAAAAGTACATTGGAGTTTTTTTTTTTTGTTTTTTTGTTGTCTTATTGTCAGCCCACTGGGCTGACAATAGAAAAACCCAAGAAAATATTGGTGTAAACAATTTTCAAACAAAACATCATAAATACAACATCAAATTTAGCGTGCAAAATGTATGGTTCTAAAAAGGGCAAGTAATTCGGGACTAAGGGAGTACCAAGAGTTGTTATAAATGTGACCTAAATTAGTTTGTCTTAAAGACAAACGGTATGATTTTTATTTTAGTGATCTTTTGTTTAGCTTTTGTCCTGAATTTTTTAATCAATCATTCGCCTTGACGAAAGAAGTCACAAAATTATAAAAATATGGACCGCAATCGAAGAAAAAAAAAATCAGATAATTCTACATTAAAGACAATTTTTTCAATATATTTCGCCTTTTGATATATGTGTGTGTGTGTATTTACGTTTGGACTCTTCTCGTTGTGACGAATTATTAATACAAGAACTTTTAACAAAAATTTAAAAATGATGGACAAAACTACCAAAACGTTACTTTAGCCCCATATGAAATCACCACTAATCTTGAAAAAATAAATAAAGATACACGGACCTTAAAGATGTAAATTACAAAAGAGATCACTAATTGTTAGCTATTTTTTAATTGTCTATTTGTAACATTTCGAAATGAAATGAATCCGATTATGATACAAAGTAGTAAAACTTTTATATCACCCTAAAAAACTTAAGCTAATTAGGTGGAGAAGTCATACAATTATAACAAGTGATCCACTAGCCATACACATGCAACCAATGTCACTTATATATTGTCTAACAATTCTAAACTCCTTCACTCTTTGACAAGTTCTTAAATATTCTATATCTGCTATTATCTAGAGATTTTCTCTACCGTCCGATACTCGTTATCTCTCGATACAAACGGGTTCACGAGTCACGACCGATTCTCACTACTATATACGTACTATTTTTATACTCCTGACACCGTTACATTGCGTTTGTCATGTGTTATGATACCGTTGTTTTCAACCTTGCTCTTTGATGCAATGACTCTAAAGCTTACGCCTTAAATTTCCAACTTAGAATCATGATATATTTACATATATATAAACGTGTGAATGTACGTATATGTAGATGCATATGTGGGGGCATGGATCTCAATACAGAAAAGGCCCAGAGTCACTGAGAGGAACACAGCCAACGGCAATGCTTAGGCTGCCATGTTACTGCTGTGCGGCAGGGTGCAGAAACAACATCGATCACCCTCGATCTAAACCGTTGAAAGATTTCAGAACACTTCAGACACATTACAAGAGGAAGCATGGGATCAAGCCTTTCATGTGCAGGAAATGTGGTAAAGCCTTTGCTGTTAGGGGTGACTGGAGAACTCACGAGAAGAACTGTGGGAAGCTCTGGTACGTAATTAATTCCTCTCTTAACTATTTAAATGTATGCCCAACCATTTTTTATTTTTTTTATCTTTTACGTATAAAAAAAAATGCTTAACTTTTTTTTATAGGAAGTGTTTTTCATTATGTTGCAGGGGCGGCTCTATTGTTGCTGCTACTAGTATTTTTTTTGGGATAGTGGTAGGCTGGTAGCCTTGTGGGGGCAGTTTGTTCAATGTGGAAAAACAAAAAATTTAAAGAGAGCCCAATATACTAATCGTGGGAAGTGCAATATGTTAGAGTCTCTATTTGTTAAACGATGAAATGTTTATATGTATATATTTCTTTTGCATGGTCAGAGTTTTATTTGTTTTTTTTGTGCATAAAATTTTTCATCATAAATATGGTACGTATTTTTGTTAGCACTTGATGAAAATCCTGGAGCCGCCCCTATTACGTTGAATAAGAAATTGCAACAAGATAATAAGGACGTAGTTAGCTGAGTGTGTTTTATATGATTAATGTATTAGTCTTTTATAATTCAAGTAAATTTGGTTGGACATATGCAAAGTTATACTGTAATGTGATTGTTTTCCATTTGTTTCATATTGGTATTTTAAATTACATTTGTTGGGAGAGAAAAAAAAAATCTTCTATTTCTCTCCCATTGGGCTATTATGGTACACAAAATGTTTCATATTGGACACATTTGCACACTCCCTGGGGAGTGGGGACACTCCAGAATAACGCTCGGAACATGCTAAGGATACTTTAATGTGTTATTGTTTTACCAGAATGGTAAATATAATGTGTTTTATATCCCTTATTATGCATAAACAATAATAAATTTTTTAAATGTTTTGTATAGTCAAATATATGCATGCAAGAAGATTAATTATATTTTTCTTTTATTTCTTTCCCTCACTTGACTTTCTTTTTTTGCACTTTTTTCATCATTTTTTTCTCTCCTACAAAAAAATAAAAAAATAAATACTACTCTAGAAGTGATGAGAGAATATTTTGTGACATTTTTGTCTTTACAGGTATTGCACATGTGGGTCTGATTTCAAGCACAAGAGGTCGCTCAAGGACCATATCAAGGCATTTGGGAATGGTCATCAAGCTTTTGGGATTGATAGCTTTGACGAAGAAGATGAACCCAATTCTGAAATTGAGCAAGATAGTGAATCCTTGCAGTGATGTAATGGAGAGAGACGAGAAGATGTAAAAGGTCTAATTATTTAGTGCTCTCGGAGCACTTCAACACCACATAGTTTGGTGGGATCCACAATTAAATGTATGGACTCCATATAAATTTGTGGTGTTAAAGTGATCCAGAACACCTCTTGACTATGCTCCAAACTACTGAGATGATAACTAGTTGTTTTAGCGCACACTAGTATAAAAGTCGTCCAGGCTCAAGCGTTGGAATTACTTCGCGCAATTTTCTCCTAGTTTCTCCTATGGCTTGTTTAAGATTGTAAATCGGAAATAGATTGGCCCTGTTCGTTTCTCAATTTAGTTTTAGTTTTAGTTTTGATGACATTATCATTTCCATCATTTCTCTCTATTTCTCTCCACTCATTACACCTGATGACATCATCAAAACTAAACTAAACTATCTAACCAAACACATCCATTAAAACTTAAAGGAGAAGGTCAGAGTACATCAAAAGGTTCAACACCAGAAAACTCAGAATAACAAATAACAGGAAGCTAGTTGAGCAAAGGAAAATAGACACTAATCTAGGACCTGACGAATATTCAGCCTATTCCTTGTCATGAACTCTCGAATTTCCAGTGGTGGCCTATTAGATACCACCAGCTCCTCATTCTGTTCAGCTCCAAGTCCAGCCAGGAAATCGGCGCAAGCATTTGCACTCTGGCAGGTGTGGATAAGCGTGCTTCCTGTTCGGTTTAGCAGATAGTGCCCATCATTTATAATGTTGCTTTGAGGGTGATTGGGGTTGGCTCTTTCATTGAAGAGAAACACTAATGTTTGGGAATCTAACTCTACTTGAACATTAGAAAGCCCTTTTTCTAGATGGATGGTTAACCCCCTATAGATAGCCAAGATTTCCGTCTCTAGAGTCGAGTTTGCTACCATTTTCTCGTGGAATCCAAGCACCCATTCTCCTCGAGCATCCCTGATTAGACCTCCAAAACCCGCCTTTCTAGTGCTTTCAAACCAACATCCATCTGTGTTGAGCTTTAGGGTACCTGTGTTAGGAGGAAACCAAAAAGTTAGTCGATTTAAAGGAGGGTCAGTAACAAGAGGAGAATTAAAAGCCTCCACGATTTCAGAAGCATTGGAATCATATTCTTGAAACTCATTTCCGGTATCGACTCTATGTTATCAAAACTCATTCGATTCTATTGCGGTCTTTCCAAATTTGTCAAAGAGTGATACCAAAAATGATATTCCAAGGTATATTCGTTCCCAAATGTAAAATCTTTTTCTTTTTCAGATTGGCAGAGATCCAATCCGCCGTGGAGTTAATAAATTCCGCTCTCATTAGCCGACCTGAGGGAATTTTGTCCCAAAGTTCAATAGCTTTGGGACAATCCCTAAACAGATGATCCCACATCTCGGACAACAAATTGAGGTGTTGATTCCCCTTTTAACACGCATCAAGTTGCTAGGAAGTTTATCATGGGAAATAAGCCAAAATAAAGTTTTCAACTTTTAAGGGATCTTCATTTTACAGAACCACTTCCAACCCTTTTTTATCATTCACATCCTTGTTGATAAATTCATACACAGCAGAGCCAAAGCAGCTGCCATTAGCAGATCAAGTCCAAGAGGGGTGGTCACTGGCTTGGTTATAAATAGGCAGCATACTATTAAAAATGTCAGCTCGGGAAATATCATCCACAATGTGGTCAATGTTGTCCAGATTCCAGTTCCCACTGTCAATAATCTTTGCCACCTTAATCTTGTTTCTAGTATGCGGACCAGGATGTCTCTTTTCTAACCGACCATTCCCACGCCACCAGTCATTCCAAAGGTCGACAGAGGTACCGTCACCTATGGACCATTTGGTACCCTCCTGGAGGATATCTCTAATGTGAAGTATACTCCGCCACGTGTGAGAGACAGCTCTATTACGTGGCCAAGAATGAAGAGAATGATGTTTTAAATATTTGCTTCTGAGAATTTTAGCCCATAGACTATCCTCATCATTCATAAGTTTCCAGCCAAGCTTGGTAAGGAGAGCTAGGTTTTGGTTCCTCGCTTTCCTCAAACCCAAACCATCCATATCCTTGCTTTTACACACTGTGTTCCAGTTAACAAGAAGAAGTTTCTTCTTATCAGGCGTGTCACTCCACAAAAAATCCATATTGATACAATCAAGTTTATCCCACACATTAACAAGGAAATTCATAGTTTGCATGGTATGGCTAGGAATAGTGGATGTGGAAGCTTGAATAAGAGTAGCTCTTGCAGCTAACATAAGAGTATTCGATTTCCATCTGGAGAGTCTACATTGAACTTTCTAAATGATGTGTTTAAAATGGTCCTTGTTAGCTCTTTTGTGCAGGAGAGGGACTCCAAGGTATTTGCCCAAGTCATTGGTAAGGGCAATGCCGCAAAGGTTTCTTAGACGACGGGCTTTGACACGGGGCACATTAGGAGACACATATAATTTAGACTTAGCTAAGTTCACTGTTTGTCCCGACAACATGCAGAAGTCATTTAGGACTTCCATAAAAGCTTTACAACTAGACTTATTAGCATTTCCATAAAGGATAAGATCATCCGCAAAGAAAAGATGAGTAAGGGCCACAGAGTCTCTAACAACTTTAATGCCCTTCCAATTACCCTCCCCACATTTAGAATCAATGAGAACAGAAAGCCATTCCATGCATAAAACAAATAAATAAGGAGATAGAGGATCTCCTTTTCTGATACCACGCCCCAGGGAGAATTCCTCCAAGGATTCCCCATTCCAAAGAATGGCAGTTTTGACACTAGAAACGAAGCTCAAGATAAGGGCCGTCCATGAGGGATCCATGTTGAAAAAAATAAGGGTATCAAGCAGAAATTTCCAAGAGAGTTTGTCATAGGCTTTCTCAAGGTCTATTTTAAGAAGAATACCCCCCTTTTTCCCTTTTTAGGTCCTAAGAGAATGTAAAATTTCTTGCGTAATGATAATGTTATCGTTAGTGGATCTCCCAGGGATGAAACTGCTCTGGAAAGGACTAATAATTTTATCAAGAAAGGGTCTAAGTCTAGCAATGATAATTTTGGTAATAATTTTACAGCACACGTTGCAAAGACTAATGGGGCGAAACATCTTGATATTATCAGGATTGTCCGCCTTGGGGATAAGAGAGATAAGAGTTTTATTGGTCTCCTCTGGGATGTTACTCTCGGCAAAACATTTTTTCACAAAACTACAAATATCCTCACCTATAATGTTCCAGTATTTGTGATAAAAAAAAATGGCTTAGAGGCCCTCCGGACCCGAAGCTTTGTAAGGGGCAATGCTTTTAACCGTAGTCCAGATCTTATCATTAGAAATAGGAGTGCGAAGAGTCTCATTGTCCTCATTAGAAAGAAATTTGTGAGGATTCATAGAAGAGCAAACACTTGGGGTGTCATTTTGGTTACGAAAAAGGTCTTTGAAATAATTTTGAACCAACTCTTTAATCGCATCTGGGTTGTCAATCCAAATGTTATTGTTATCTTTAATCAAAGTAATTTTGGATTTTCTCCTCCTAATGATAGTAGAAAGATGGGAATACCTAGTATTTCTCTCCCCCATAACAATCCATTTGGCCCGAGATTTTTGAAACCACAAAATTTCTTCTTGCTTTAAGATATTGTTGTAATCAGAAACTAACTCTTTTTCCAGAACAATGAGATTGTGGGAGAAATTATTATTTTGAGACTCTTGCACCCCTTTGATTCTGGCTAAAGTCCAGCGTTTTTTTCTAAAAATGTTTCCGAACACATTTTTATTCCAAGATAAAGCAGTTTGAGAAAAGTTGGAAATTTTTCGTTTAGGTTGCTTCCGTTCCATCCCGAGGAGACAATATCTTCAAAATTGGGGTCCATAATCTAGGTAGTTTCAAATCTAAAAGGTCTAGGAGTTAATGCATAATTATTAACTCCATTTAAACTAATAAGTAAGGGGCAATGATCTGAATAAGTATGAGGTAAATTTTGGACCATATCTTCCAGAAATAGCGTTCGCCAATCCTCATTACACAGACCCCTGTCCAGCCTCTTCTGGACATTAGGAGCACCTTGACGTCCATTTGTCCATGTGTACTTAGGTCCCGAGGCGCCAATATCCATGAGCTTGCAGGCATTAATATTTTCCATAAACTTTCTCCTCTAAATAAATTTTGTATCAGTAGATGAACTTCTGTTTTCCTCCGTTGTAGCGATCTCATTAAAGTCTCCAGCAGCAGACCAAGCATGAGTGTTCGTACTAGCGAAGTCCTTTAGATCCTCCCACAAATTCTCCCGGAGTCTAGGGTTAGGACTAGCATACAAAGCTGACAGGATCCAATCTTCGTACCCATTCTTTCTAATTTTGACATGAATAACTTGGGGTTTGATATCTAAGGTGAATACAGTAACTTTTGTTGGGTCCAGAGGACCCAAATACCCCAGATCTTCCATTGGGATCTGTGAAAGTGTCTCTCGTGAATCCCAGGTTACGAAAGAAGAACCCCATGGACTGGATGCTAACCTTAGGTTCCAAAATAGCCACAATTTCAGGAGAATGTTGACGCACAATTTCTCTAAAATTATTTTTGAACCGGTCATTCCCGGCACCTCTACAATTCCAAATAAGGATTTTGTATCCATCCATAAGAAAATCGGAGTCAAGGGGTGGATAACCTAGTGGATAAAGGATGTTCCTCATGTCAACCAGAGTTGGGCGGCGTTTCCTGAATGGTTTCATAGTCACTTGATGGCGATCCAGACTTCCGAGAAACTGTTGCTTGAGCTTGATCTTCAGATCCACTTCCTCCGTCCACCATGCGAAGATGGCTAGCTCCCATAGATGTAGAAATAAAATCTTGAGTCTGGCTAATAGCACTGCACTGGAACTAGATTGGAATCTCTTGAGGATGTTCCATACCTTACACACTCATATTTAGATGTGTGTCACTTCTCTTTTATTATTGTGTGCAGGACAATAAGCAAGACAACAACTTGAAACACAACACATTAACAAACGAATGAAAGGACCAAGGGCTTGTTGTTCATGAAAACAGTACATGAAATGGTCCATCAAACTTAAATCAACGGTTCCATTGATTTAGTTTTCATGTACTGTTTTTATGTATCCTATCTATAAGAGGGTAAAATAACCACGAACATGTGGCACTTGAGAAAATGAGACACGTGGAGAAAATGGTCGGATTTCAAATTGGAAGTCAAAAGAACGGAATGTGTTCTAAGGCATGGGACCCATCACCGAATTGGAGGCCAAAGAAAGGAAATATTTCTATGGCATAAAACTAGACCCCAGTACCCGCTAGGGGAAGACTCGAACCCGTGGGAGGGATGGACCCGCTGGGGGAAGACTCAAATCCGCGGGAGGGAGGTGACCGCTGGGGGGACTCGGACCCGCTGGAGGGAAGACTCGAACCCGTGGGAGAGAGGCGACCTGCTGGGAGGATGACCCCGGAACTCAGCCTTGTTGACCCACTGGGGTGTTGACCCATGACCCAGCACTTATTTTCATAAACCAAGCTTAAGTAAATATTATAATTTTGAGTTTTCTTTTACTTTAATTTATTTATGAAAATAAGGAAGTACCCACCCCCCACCCCCCCCCCCCCCCCTTCCCTTTTCAGAAACAATGGCATTGCCAAAATCTCATCCCACTTTTAGTTCAAAGGCGAAAAACGACACGTTCGTTTTTCTCAGAATGAAAGAGCCGAAAGACAACCTTCCGGTACTCAAAAAGATCATCCGATTATACCATTGTGCTTAGAAAAATCCGAGGAACAAATACCGGAACTTTTTATCGGCCAAATCGAAACTTTCCAAAAAAGTTACTTTACCATACTTAGCCAAATTTTCGAGTTACAGACAAAGGTGCCTCGATCAAGAGGCGACCTGATGATGACACGACCTATACCATTCGAGTCTCGAATGAGAGACAATGATGAAGGAATTAATTATGATTCCCCAAGATTTTGGGACATGACGAAGAGAGACGCCGGCCCTCTGAAGATGATCCGACCTGGACGATGAGTCCGTCGTCGGCCGACTTGGCAGGGTCCAAGGGGAGGCCATTTAGAGGCTTGGTCGCGGTATTGGCGTGACCGGGGAGGTCGTGACCATGCCGCTCACGTGGTGATGGCAAGGTAGAGCCTTGACCGTGCCCGATAGCGGCAACGGCGAGACCGGGGCAAACCTTGACCGCACTGTGCAATCGGGATTACTGGAGATTTTGTGGTTTGGTGGCTAGGAACAAGGGTTCATCGTGGAGAGGCACCCGCGGAGTAACAACCGCGAGGGGCACTCGCGGAGTAGCGCCCGCGGGACCCTCCCCGCAGGTGTTGCGGCCACGGCCTGATAGTACAAAAGGAATATTCACGCACTATTTGTGCGACACGTGTCTGGACTTTATTAGCCATTCGATCTAGAGGAGAGGTCGAGTGGCCTATAAATAGGGCACTCTCCCCTCATTTGGGGAGGACGATTAGACGGACTTCGAGAGCGATTCTAGAGAGAGAAACTTGCTTTCTAGAGAAAAGTCGCTCTTGATTCTTTCTCTAATTGGGTGACAAATTCCTGCCAAGGGTCTTCCGTACTATTTTGGGTCTTCCGTACTATTTTTCCTTATTCTTCACTAGTCCCCAGATTCTCTTTTAGTCCCTCAAACTGAAAATTCATTATTCTCATCCCTAGTCACTAATTTGTTGATTTACGTACCCTACAAATTTCTCTCTTACATTATCAAACCCCTTGTTTTATCTTTTCCTTTTTCCATTCCAAGTTTTTCATGTCTGGCTTTTGGATGTTCAGGAACCAAAACCCAGAATGCACCTTTTACCATGATGCATGGTTACAAATGAATCAGAGAATGCACTATCCAAAAATCCTCTCGTAATGAGCTTTTATAATTCCTGTTGGTACACTCAATATTCTAGCAAAAATGTAATCTGCTTGCTACAAAGCACCGACACCTCTTAGGAACCCCGTATCGCAATGTCCCGACACGGGGACATGTGTCCCGACACGCCACGTGGCATGGGATACGGCTAATGTACTTTTTTGGATGGGGACACGGCTGGGGACACGGGGAGAGAGAGAGAAGCCGGGAGAGAGAGAGAGAGAGAGAGAGAGAGAGAGAGAGAGAGAGAGAGAGAGACGGAGAGAGACGACATACCTGCTAGCAATAGCGTCGTTGGTGATGTCGGCAGTAGCAGATCTGAAATTTTAGGGTTCAAGTTGAATATGTCGACTGCTGATGAAGAAGATGGCGTATATATATGCTAAATTATAGTTTTTACCCTAAATTTTTTAGTACTTATAAATTTAACCATTAAAGTTTAAAAAAAATTCAATTTTACCCCTGAAAGTTTTAAAAAATTTCAATTTGAGCCTTAAAAGTTTTAAAATATATTTTGTATATATGTATATGTAAATAAATATATAATTAAATAAATAAATATACATGTGGCGTGTCCCCCGCCGTGTCCGTGTTCCCATTTTTTTAGAATTGCCTTATCCCCGTGTCCGTGTCAGTGTCCGTGCCCGTGTTCGTTTCCGTGCCCGTATCCGTTTCCGTGCCCATGCATCATAGTCTGCTTGTCATTCAAACAGTGTTAACAAATTTAATATCATCCAAAAATCTATGATATATCAACAATTCGTAATTCAGAATGTAAAATATTTTTGTTACCAGACTAGATGATAAAGACTTTGTCAGAAAAAAGGTCAACGATAAGAGGATTGGACGGTACTTAGTTGCTAGTTGAATCACATCAAGAAAAGTTTACTGTCCGACATTGATAAAGTCTAAACTTTGAGAGCATCAGCAGCAACTAAGCCAAAATTTTGGCCAAAAAATCTGGTGTGCAATGCATATAGCTACCCTGTCACTGTCAACACTCCAACAATCCTACCCATTTTTACCTATTTTATATTAAAATATTGTTTTTTCCTTTTTTAAAATAACACAATATATATACATACACACCGTGTATATAAAACCAGATCTAAAACCATACCTCTTCCATCGCCGCCGCTTGCCTCCTCCGCCGTTGCTACCTCTTCCGTCGTTTGACGTCGCCGTAGAACGTTGTTCGAAAACCTCCGTCGCCGTCTAAAATGAGACCGTTGTTCGAAAACCTCCGTCGTCGTTGATCTGGTGGCTCTCCGTCGATTGATGTCGCCGTAGAACTATTCGTCGTCGCCTTCGCCGGCGATTCAGAGCTTCATCGCCGTCATCTGCTGGATGGGGAAGAGAGAGAAAACAATAAAAAAAAGGGTAGCTGATGAACAGTGCATATGTATATATACCGTAGCACTGTTCATATATGTATGGTGTACAATGGATTTACCCAAGCTGCTGCACCTCCATTTTTGGCTTCGTCTTCTCCATTTTGCCGTGAACAGTGGTTATAGCGAAGCTACTGCTGTTGCTCTGAGGGCCAAAATACCAATTAGAGAATAATTAGGCGGGCTAAAACGTGGTATTTACTAGGCCACTGATGGTGAGTTTCTCGTTTGCTAAAAGCAAATTAGCATCCCAAACTCTCATTTGCTAAAAGCACCAATGTGATTTTATCAACATGCTTTTAGCAAAAGAAATATTTGAGAGAAAATTGGCTTTCAGCAACTTAGCTTTTAATTAATGGGAAACAAAAGTGATTTTAGTAACCAAAGATAAACTCAACTTTTATGGGAAAACTCATTTTAACAAATGGGAAAAGGGAAATGATTTTCATACACCCCATTTTACAATCCACACTCCCTTTTTTGTCTTTATCTTCATAATTTTACAATGTTACCCTTGGACGTATGAAAAAGGTGTATTGAAAAAGGGTAATATTGTAAATTAATATAAGAGAAAGGCAAAAAAGAAGTGTGAATAATAAAATGGGAGGTGTGAAAATCATTGCCCATGGGAAAAATGCCTGAATCTAGTAAACCTTGTATGAGTACTTCTAGTACTGTTGTCAACCTTTTGTCTTTGGATCCCTGTACCACCACCACTGATAAACCTTTAAAAGTTCTCCAATAGATAGTAACAATGGGGCACTGAAGTCAATGGACCCCTGTATCTATAGTTATACTCTGAGTCTGGAGCAAATGCAAAATGCAGAGAGAGAGAAATAACTATTCAATGGTTTTGGGAACCGTCACATAGTGCTCCAACTCTCTTATTCATCAAATATTATTGTGAAACCCAAAACAGTGTGTGGTGAATAATGGTGTTAGACACCACGTCGCGGTGCCCCAAAACTATAAAACAATTGGTCGGGAAAGAGTGCGTGCGCTTAGGGACGTGGCCAGAAATTTCACTACTCAGGGGCGAATATATTTTTCACAATACTTTGTAGGGGCGAGTTTATATAATTCATAGGAAAGTTTTTTTTTCTCTATACTATAAAATACTAGAGGTTTTTTTTTTCTCTTGCACGGGCGAACGCTCCTACTGTCCCCTCCCCGGCTCCATCCTTGCGTGTCGTGCTTTTTCCTCATCCTATAAATGCTTCAGCTTTTTGATGCAGTTATATGATGCCCGAGAAACCTAGATGGTTAGTGGTGGGGAGATCTTTAGTTGATAGATTGAAAATACTTTATGGCCTTGGATTCACAAAAAAATCCCAAACCAAATGATTAGCGAGAGAGAGTGGGGAGGGAGGTAAAAGAAAAGTTTCGGCCGGGATTTATAGTGGATCAGGAGGCTCTCTCGTAACAAAAAATTCTACAAAATGCACATACACTATTGGAAAAATTGCATACTGGGACCCACACATGTTGGGCTGCCAATCAACTACAGTGTTCATGAGCAGTTCTCGACTTTATTTTATTTTATTTTTTTACATTTAGAGTTATATGTAACTCAACTCACGTAGATATGTGTTATCATATATGGATAAGCTTGGCTAGTTGATTTACTACTCAAATCGGGCTTTCTCAAGTACTAATCGAACTCGAGCTCAAGTTTTAATATTTGAGTACAATCCGACCTCTTGCTCAATGAATCTTAAATGCGCCGAGCACAATTTATTGAAGAGATCGGTTTATTTTGCCTGATCCTCTTTGGTTAGATAACTATACTGTATTTTACCCTTTCTTTATCCGAATTTTTTTTTATCAGCAAAGAGAAAAGAATATCGTATTTTAAAACAAATTGAAATGTATCAAATAAAATTCATATTGAAATATATAGGCAATAGATATAAAAGAAACAAAATGAATAATGGACAAACAAAATTGGACGGGAGGGAGTAATCGGAGACTAGGGGCACGTTTGATTGTCGGATTTTATTTTGAGGGATCGGATAAGGTAAGATTAATGATAGGTATAGATGGGACAGGTGAGATCCACATGATAAGAGATGATATAATTCTCTGTGAACACTGAGATTTGTTGTATCAGGTTTGGTTATTAGAGTGCGATGAAAATAGAATAGAGATAATGTGCATTATTTTCTACCATTGGATGTTGAGAGAGATAATTCGGAGGAAAGGGCTAGCCAATACCACTCATCCCCTGGTATTAGCTAATCTCCATATAAGGCAAATGAAGAAAATAATCCACCCTTATTCACTACACTCCCCCGTCAAACTTGAATAGGGGGCTCTGTAGCAAGTGTGTTCACTACATGCGTGTAGTGAGATTTCTCGGCAGTCCGATCCGCGATCAACGGTCAGGATAAATTGGAGTTAAAGTTAATGTAAAAGTGTTTTTTAAAGTGTAAGACGATCTGAACTGTTGATCTCGGATCGAGCGGCCGAAAGAACTCACTACATGCATGTAGTGAGCTCACTCACTACGGGGCCCTGGTTCGTCAAACTTGGACCGGACTGGGAAACGAAAGGAAACATGTGGGGTGAATCCTCTGACCGGAGTAATAGTAAAAGATTGGAAGGGATGGAATGGATCCTGGTGGCAGCTTTCTTGAAAGCTGCAGTGACGAGAGAGAGAGAGAGAGAGAGAGAGAGAGAGAGAGGGGAAGCAGTCAAAGTAGGGCAGGCTCTTGAGATGTCAAATCACAAACTTTAAAACAGGGCAGTATGTTCACTACAGTAGATACGGGAAGGTATCAGTAGTCAGTGCCTGAGGAAGTCTTTGTGGAAATTTTCTTTTAACAAATTCTAAACTCAGTCTATTGAGTTGATATTAAGGTTTAAAAAATATATTGAAATTTTTGAAAATGTATAGAAAAATGTGAAAGTATATTAATACATGAAAAAACTTTAAAAATATGTATAATTTTTTATCTCTCCAAGGTAAATAGTTCTCTCAAATAATAAAATTGATGGGCCCTAAGCCTCCAAATAAGCGGTAAAGATATGGGAACCGACCGTGGTGCACCGATGGCGTCGGGGACGCCGTTGTGGGTCCCAAACGGTCGATCCGAGCCGTTCAATCTTCTCAAAATCAAATTCCGAGTGGGCCCACGCGGGAATCGAGGCAATCGGACGGCCGTATGAGCTCGATCCAAAACTACTCCATTTCGTTCAATTTTTTTTGATCGAAATGGGGTAGTTTTGGATCGAGCTCATACAGCCGTCCGATTGCCTCGATTCCCGCTTGGGCCCACTCGGAATTTGATTTTGAGAAGATTGAACGGCTCGGATCGACCGTTTGGGACCCACAACGGCGTCCCCGACGCCCTCGGTGCACCGTCGGTACACACACGTCTGTGCACGTAGTAGCGTTCCCAAATAAGTACAACAAAAATAATACAAATGCCCAAAAAATCTTCCAAACTAGAGTACATAATTGTCTATAAATCTCTAGACAAAAATATAACTCTCAAATTGCTCCAATTAGGCCGCCACTAATCCTTCCTGCACCTAAATATACAATACGAAGAATGGCTCAAAACAAAAGAATTGGTTGAATCAACGACATAAAAGATTAATCACACGTGACCTTTTTCTCAGATCTGTTAGAATTATGTTTCAAAAACAATTATTGTTTATTTCCAATAAATTTTTTGACATTTTATGTTGCATTCTCGTAAATTATTATATTGGGTAACGTTATTATTTAATGTCACGCAAGATATGAACATAAGGCCCCTTGGGTACCATTGTAGAAAGAGCATGTTAATGGTTAATGAACTAGAGGCTGGGAGTTATGTTTTTTTAGTGCCTTGTAGACCTAATAATAGAGACTACGGGTGTTGATTGGGCCTCACACCTATTCTGGCCTACACTTGTTATGTTGCTATACGATAAGATGATTTACTCCATCATTGAGGTAGTGACCTTAAACAAACAAGTGGATGATATGTAGCAAGTACATTAATTGAAATGATCAGTTTAAGAACATCTATGGAAGGAACATTGTTAGATTAGAAAAAGGTAGTTCTACTACAATTCACTTATTTTCCTTTGACATTAGAGGCTTGTATAAATTAATTATTTATTCATTTAATTTTGAATTGTCAGTTGGTGATGCTAAATTAAAGGCTATATACGGACATGTGGTTATGTGGGTGATAGTTAATTTATATAAGTGCTTAACAAGGAATCCACCATTCTCAATGTGAGAAAGTATATTCAAGCAATTTTCACATTAATGTTGGACCAAAAGAAAACCGGCTGGTGTCTTTTAGTAAATTGTTTTGACTAATTTATATGGATATATACTATACTACAAAAAGATTTTTTGAATTACTTTTTGGGGTCTAACTAGAAGGTAAAAATTAAGAATGTCGTGCATAAGCTAGGGTTTTGACGGTGTGAATTTATCCATGCCTATTAGCTTATAGGAATATAAGTTGGTGCAAGGAAATTAGTTGACAATTGTAGGAAATGATCTCACTTGTAATTCTCTATTTTCAGTGGTTCAATTGCAATGTGTTGATGAACATTATTGTGATTGGTGGAAGCTATATAATTATCTCTTTAGGTGATAATTAAAAGAATACTTACTATAAGTGTTATCCTGATACAAATAAAGAATAAGTCTTTTATTTGTTTCCAACAACAGAAAGATAGAGAAACTAAGGATCCCACCTAATTGCAAACTCTATCTATGAGAGTCTATTTATTAGACGTCGTTAGACACATAAGATTGGCCATCAGAATTTTTGAGTGTCTCATAAAAGTAAAACACATAGTGAGAAAAGAGTTGCAAAGGTGAATCACTGAGGAGGCGAGACGCTTGGATCACTTAGAGGAATCGAAGGCGACAGACAAAAAGGTGAAAACAAAGGCAACCAGATAAAAAGTGAAATACTCGGAAAAATGTATTTATGATTATGATTTGAGTGGTGTTATTTTGTTCATAAAAAATTTTCATAAACAAGAAAAAAATTTCGCAAACCAACATTTCATCTTGGTACTATGCCGAGTCCCAACCAGGATCTAATCATATATATATTTATGCGTGAAAAGCTTTGCAAAACTAATTGTTACCTTGCTCGGTTCATAATTATTCTCTGAGCCCACGTAAGCTTTTATGTAGACCAATCAAATCTATGTCTTTCAACCTCATTAGCATATTCAACGATTAACTTATAGAAATCTACACTTCTCTAATCAAATCAAACTACAAAACTACGAGAGAGAGAGAGAGAGAGAGAGAGAGAGAGAGAGAGAGAGAGAGAGAGAGAGAGAGAGATCCATTATTATTTCTTGAAATGTTTTTCGATTATTACAACAAGTCCTGAACCAAGCCTTATATATCTCACCTAACTGCTTCATAACAGACTATCACAAAAAACTGCTACTATTGTATTGATATTTAATGGAGCCTTAACAGAATCATAACGGAAATCTAACGGCCTAAGTAATCCCTTTCATACCCCCTTGCAAACTCATGGGGCAGTAACGAACCATGAGTTTGGCTGCCAACATCAGAAACCTAGCAGTAGATAAGGGCTTGGTAAACACATCAGCGAGCTGCTCTTGAGTGCGCAGATGCTGGATCAAAATCTGCTTAGCAAGAACTTTGTCATGAAGGATGAACTTTGGCCTCCCTCCTCCCACTCCCTTCATCTCCACGTCTCTCTTCTCTACCCCTCCATTCCGTTTTTCATCCTTCCCTCCATTCATCCACCTGCGTTTTTGCTGTCCCTTTCCTCCTGCATTTCTGTGTTCTACCATCCCAATCTCCGGTGGCTGACTTATCCATTTCCTTCAGGATTTCATCCACTGACCGAGGTTAGTTTTTCTCTAGTCTATTTCGCTGGATTTGGGTTTTGTTTCCGTGGCGGCTTGCGATTGAAGGTCTGGTTCTATTTTGTTGTTGGTATCTGTTTGATTGAGTTTCGCTTGGTCTGAGTTTTGGAGGTTTATTTATGTTTTTGCCTCTGTTTGTTGTTTTCTGGGCTGCGGTGGATTTTAATTTTTTTTTTTGTCAATGGTGTAACTTGAGGGACGATGTATAAAGACAGAAGGATTGATATTGATAAAGGTGACTGGATTCCAGTGTTGGGTAGCAAACAAAGCAAAGGTGTTAAGTTAGGTAAGGAGAATTTAATTAGAGGTGGAAAGGGTAACAGGAACAATCCAATTTTCACTCTTTTGTGGATAATCTCCCTGCAGATGTAAGTCATAGGTGGGTAAGAAATTTATTCAACAAATTTGGGGTGGTCAAGGATGTTTTTATCCCTGGCAAAAAGAGCAAGGTAACAGGGAGACTTTTTGGTTTCGTTCGCTATGATTGTGAGATATCTGCAGAGCTGGCAATATCCAAAGTAAATGGGTTATGGATTGAAGATAGGAAACTCTTTGTTAAGATGGCAACTTTCGATCAAAACAAGGAAAACAACAATATTATGGGAAGAAATACAAACAAGAAGGAAATGGGTGATAAGAGGAAGGAAGTTTTGATGAATCAAAGGGAGGAAGTCTTAACAAGCGAAAACTCTAACGGATTTAGAACATATGCTCAAGCTATTAAAGGTTTTCCTGGCGGTAAGAATGATGAGAAGAGAATGGAAGAGGGGAATTCAAAGAGGATACAAAACTGATTTTGAAACCAGAGGGTAATGGTTGGCTGTACCAGAGTGTAGTGGCAAAACTTCGCTTGTTAATCTCCATTGACGAATTGAAGGTTCAGATGGTAGAAATGGGTGTTGTTAATATTTTGGTTAGAGCAATGGGTGGAAGATTTGTGGTTTTAACTTGTAACAATAAAGAAGAGATGGGTAATCTTCTTAAAGCTAAATGTTTGCAAAGGTGGTTCTCTGAAGTAAAACCATGGGAAGGTCAAGCAGCTTGCATTGAAAGATGTGTTTGGTTACGTTGTTTTGGAATTCCTCTCAATGGATGGAGCTACAACTCGTTTAAAGCTATTGAAGAATTGTGGGGTACTTTCATATCAACAGATGAATCAACATCAAGGCTTCTCTTTTGCAGTTGCCAAAGTGCTGGTGGCCACCAATGTGTTTGATAAAATTGATGAGTGGATTAATATTGAGATTGAAGGGAAGAATTATAGAGTTAAAGTGAGAGAAGAACCATGTGAACAACCCTTTGTTACAGAGAAACAAATCCCCAAAGCATGCTTGCATGTCTCGCAGCAAACAGAAAGAGAGGAATCAAGAATTGGTGAAGAATACAATGAGCAGGTTGTTCACGTGCCAAATCTTGACACGAGGACGGACAAGTTTGCAAAAGAAGCTATGGACGAGGTGGAAAATATTGAGGTGGTGGCAGAAACACAATGGGATAAAGCTGATGAATCTCCACAGCTAATCGAGATGGATCCTGATAAAGCTGATGAGTCTCCAAACAACTTGTGTTGGTCGTTACTTCTGTCTCGGTGTATGCAGAAGAGGAAGTCCAAGAATCATCAATTAGTCTGGTTGAAAACACCTTTCCCGAATTAGATGGCTCTGAACAAGATCACGACAATAGAGATTATGATTCTATTGGTGACAAAGGTCAGGATAACACTTACGAAAGGGATAACGCTATTGATCTAGCAGCGGATTTGGATGGTCATCAAAACCCAGTGATGGAACCAACTACATTGGGATCTCAAAACAATCTAAGGGCATCTCAGTTGGAGGGGATCAATCTCATGGTGGATCTTCGACCGGCAAGCATCCGGAGGAGAATTAGAAGCCAAATTTATGAAGAATGCATGAGCTCTTAAGAAAGCGAATTTGTGGAAAGCGTCCAAAGGCAGTTGGATATTGAAAGTGAATTTCAGTTAACAATCGCCGCTGGTAATAGTTTGGGGGTGGATTTTAAGAAAAGTGATGCTTTGATGATGAAGAAGATGATTGAAAGTGACACCAACAGATTTGCTGCTCTACAAAGAAGCACCGCAACCCACTAATGATGCATTGAAGCAGGTGTTCTGTTTTGGGGAGTATCTCAATGGCGTTTCTTATTTTGGGTCTTTTTATCTCTTTAGGAAATATCTCAGTGGTGGTGTTTTTTTTTTAGGCATTTCTGGGGGAGTATCTAAGTGGTGTTTTGTGTGTGAGGAGGTTTTGTTTTGGTGTTTTTGTTTTCTCCATCCAACATTTTGTTGGGTGTTTTTCTTTTTTGGGTCGATTGCTTTGCTTCATGTCATGTTGCGAGTGATTTTCCCTCCTTTCCTCGATGTACCTCTATTGAGTTTTCAATAAATTTCTTTTGCCGATAAAAAAAAAAAGAACTTTGTCATGAAGAAAATGGTAGTCGATCTCAATGTGTTTGGTGCGTGCATGAAACACTGGATTTTGAGCCAAAGCAATAGCAAACATATTATCACACCATAAAGAAACTAGACTAGGCACACACACAGAAAGCTCAGTCAAAAGTTGCAGAATCCAAGTTATGTCTAAAGTTGTTAAAGCCAAGCACGATACTCAGCCTCCTTAAAAGATCGAGACACAATACTCTGTTTCTTAGCAGACCATGATACAAGATTAGGACCTAAACACACACAAAATCCAATAGTAGATTTACGATCGATAGCATCTCCTGCCCAATCAGAGAATCAGAGTCAGAAAGGCTGGGAGAACGAATGACCCAGGTTGAAACCACAATCCTTGAAGAAGAGAACCCTTAATGTATTTGATGATGATGTGTTTGACTGCTGTAAAGTGATACATAGTAGGACTATGCATTTGCTGGCACACACTACTAACAGCATGGGAAATCTCAGGTCGAGTAAGGATGAGATACTGTAATGAACAAACCAAACTTCTGAACAACTGAACATCAGGAAATGGTAAAGCAGATAAAGCATCAAGAGTGGGTTTGCCAGCTGCAGGAGTAACAGTAGGCTTACATTCAACCATGCCTGCCTTGACCAAAACATCCTGAGCATACTTGGTTTGAGTTAAGAAAATTCCTTCAGAACTTCTATGAACTTCTATTCCAAGAAAATAATGAAGGTTTCCAAGGTCCTTCATTGCAAAGGCAGTGCTCATGTTATGAATGACAGTTGATAATGACTGAATCACTTTATGTGATAATGAGGTCATCGACATAGACTAGAACTAATACCAAATGTGAAGTAGTTTTCTGAATAAACAAAGAGGAGTCTGCCTTACTGTGAACAAATCCATGATCAAGCAAAAACTTGGATAACATGGAATACCAAGCTCTGGGTGCTTGCCTTAAACCATGCAATGACTTCTTAAGGAGACATACATGCCCTGGTGCTGCTGAGCTTGAATATCCAGGTGGTTGTCCCATATACACCACTACATTTAGAACCCCATGGAAAAAGGCATTTGACACATCAAGTTGTCTTAAGGGCCATTGATTGGTAACTACAAGAGATAGAACAACCCTCAAGGTGGGTAGTTTAATGACAAGGACTAAAAGTCTCAGAAATAAACCCTGCACATTGTTGATTCCCATTAGCTACAAGCCTGGCTTTATATCTAGCGACTGTCCCATCTGAATGTTTTTTGATCTTAAAAATCCATTGACATCCAATAACATTTATGTTAGGTGGACAAGGCACCAAAGTCCAGGTACCTTGACTAATGAGAGCATCAAATTCTTCTTGCATAGCACTCTTCCAAACTGGGTGTTTTAATGCCTCTATATAAGACTTTGGTTCTCTAGATAAGAGATTTGAATTAATAACAAATAATGAAAGTGGATGCCTTGGTTTAACAGGTAACCATAGAATGAGAAGAAGGAACAGAGATAGGTGCAGTAGAAACATAAGAAGGGAGAGAAGAAGAAGAAACAGTGGTAACATGATAAGGTACTGTGGAAGAAGGACTAATATCTGAAAGAGAAGACTGTGTGACAACTCCATGATAAGTATAAGAAGGGCAAGGAATAGTTGTAACAACAGAAGAAGAAGTGGAAGAACAGTAAGCAAGAGGAATATGAAATTTTGGTGGAGAAGAAGGAGTAACAAGCACTAGCTTGGTCACTAGTGCTGGATAAGGGAAATCATGCTCAAGAAATCTGAAATGCCTAGAGATAATAATCCTCTTAGTTGCATGATCAAAACACATGTGTCCTTCTGTATTCTGATAGTAGCCCAGAAAAATGTAAGGTGTGGATTTTGGAGATAGTTTATTTAATGCATAGGGAACCATCCAAGGGAAGGAACAACAACCAAATGCTTTTAGCGTCAAATAGTCAGGCCCTCTAAGAAACAACAATTTATAAGGAACTTGAAACGGATTGGCTGAACTTGGGAGTCTATTAATAAGGTAAATTGTTGTAGTTAAAGCTTCTAACCAAAACTGAGTGGGTAATGAAGCTTGATGAAGAAGGGTTATGGTGGTTTCAACAAGATGCCTATGTTTTCTTTCAGCTAAACCATTCTGCTCAGGTATGTTAGGACAAGAAGTTTGATGGAGGATACCAAACTGTAGATACAAATAAGAGAGATATTTATTGACAAAATTGAGTTGAAACAAACACCCTAAAATTTGTAACCGCTTGTTTAACCTCTGATTTATATCTAAGAGGAAAAATCCAAGTGAACTTACTGAAATCATCCAACACAAGCAAATAATATCGAAAACCTTGAAAAGAAGCAACGGGAGCAGGTCCCCAAACATCCATGTGGAGCAATTCAAATGGTTCAGTAGTAACAAAATCAGATACAGGAAATGCAAGTTTATGACTCTTGACAATGTGGCAACTATAACAATCAAAATGATGAGGTTTGCTAACAGGTAAATGAAATTGTGCAACAAGAGATTCAAACAAAGATAAGCCAGGGTGACCAAGCCTTTGATGCCTAAGTAAGGCATTAGATGACTGATCAACAAGAGCTGTAGAAGAAAAATGACTAGTAAAAGGAGAGATTGGATAGAGACCCTGGTGACACTGCCCCTGTGAAGCACTTGATTCGTGACAAGATCCTGAACAACAAAACCATTGGAGTCAAACGTTATCCTACACTGATTATCTTTGGCAAACTGATAAACAGACACTAGATTATGTGAAATAGAAGGGACATGGAGAATATTTGATAAAAAAAATGAAGTTGAAGGAGTAGGTAATAACCCTTTACCAGAATGAGCAACTAGAAGAGTGTTGCCATTACCAACCATAACACCAGTAGCACCTGCGTAAGGATTCTGAATAGAGAGATTAGACAAATCATTTGTAACATGAGATGTAGCACCATTGTCAAAAAACCAATTACCACCATTACGAGGCATCACTGGAGAAGATCCTTGTTGCATAGATGATCCAAATGAAACTGCAGAACAAACAGCAGATGGTACACTTTGAGTAAAATGAGCTTGAGGAAACCTCTGAGGGTGAGATAATCCTGAAAACTGTGGAGGTCCTTGCTGAGAAAATCCTGAATGTTGTGTTGCACCAAACCCCTGTGGAGATCCCTGGTATTGAAGTGAACCATACTGCTGTGGTTGACCTTCATAATGTGATGGAGGAAAAGGCGGCCTGGACTGAAACTGAGTTTGACCATAAGAAGACGCTTGTGAAGTTTGAAAAGGTTGATAATCCAGATTCTGTCTGTAGTAGCAAGTTGCAGCAATATGATTTATCCTAACACAGATTTGGCAACCACCTGCAATCCAAGGCTGTCCTTGCTGACCTCTAAACCCTCTGCCTTTATTAAAACCTCTATTCCTATTTGGTTGAGACTAATTGTAATACTGTTGTTGAGGTTGAACAAAAACTGCAGGATTATAACCAACATTTGGTATACTAGAATTCACTTGTGAAGAAGACATAGCATGGCCTTGAGAATAAGGGATAGTAGGTCTTTGCACTCATGATGTCTGTGTAGCAACTAGAACTGCAGTAGTATCACGTTTTGAAACAGCCTTGTTTTGAGCCTGTTGCAAAATCATATCTTCTGCCTCTAAGATAGGTTAATTCTTCAAACTTTAGATCTCCTAACCTCATTCTTGTTGCACTCTTAATACGATCAAACTCCCCAGGCAGACCATTCAAAGCATAAAAAATGAGGTCCTCGTCATCAATTGGCGAACCACTAGCAGCAAGCTTATTTGCATAATCAGAAATCTCATCTAGATACCCTTGCATAGTTGTAGTTTTCGTAATATTGAACAATCTTTGCCTCAAATCATGTATATGTGAACGCGACAATGAACTAAATCTTGTTGACAAACTAGTCCACACTTCATAAACATGCTATAACCCTCGAAGATGAGTCTGAATTGATGGTGAAATTGTTGCAGTGATACATGCTAACAAATGTCCATTAATCATATTCCATTTCACATATTCAGGATTTTGAATTTTGTTTTGACTTGAGTCAAGAATTTCTAGACAAGGCATAACAATGGTGCCATCAAGAAACCCTAAAGTATCCATTCGCACCTAATGCATTAAGCACTTGATTCTTCCAAAGCATGTAATTGTGTGCATCTAACTTGATTGTAACAAAATTGGAGAAATTAGAAATGAGAAATACCAAAGTTGTGGGCATTGTAACTGTCGATGCGTTCGAAGCAGTCTGTGATGCCATTTCAATTGATGTCGATCTTTAACTGTGAAAACTCTTGAAAAATTGAAGAACAGAAGCCCTAGAATTGCGATGCAAACGACGGTAGTCTCAAAGCTCTGATACCATATAGAAATCTACACTTCTCTAACCAAATCAAACTACAAAACTACTTCAGAGAGAGAGAGAGAAGAAGAAGAAGAAGAAGAAGAAGAAGAAGAAGAAGAGAGAGAGAGAGAGAGAGAGAGAGAGAGAGAGAGAGAGATTCATTCTTATTTCTTGAAATGTTTTTCGATTGTTACAACAGGTCCTGAACCAAGCCTTATATATCTCACCTAACTGCTTCATAACAGACTGTCACAGAAAACTGCTACTATTGTATTGATATTTAACAGAGACTTAATAGAATCATAACGGAAATCTAACGGCCTAAGTAATCCCTTTCATATAACTTTCATAGAATCTACAAAAATTCACCAAATAGGACAGTATAGAAAAAAGTACCATGACGAGGATAGTGAAGGGAATATTCCAGAAATTAGGAAAGTTTTGTATACTATCGGTACGTCAAGTCGTGATCATGTTCGTGGATTATGTGGTCTACCTTCAAAAGCACCTTAGAATTAGGAAAGTTTTGTATACTATCGGTACCTCAATATCTTCCAATCAGGAGCTGCCACGTGTGTTGTGGGTCGAGTTCAGACCAATTTTTGACCTGAAGGAATTACTCATTAACTGTTCAGTTGTTTTGATTCATCCACCAAAGTGCTTTCCAATAAAGCTATGAAGAAATTTGGGTTATCATTCCTATCTCCTTTAGTTGATGAAACACTTTCTTCTCTTTTGCTTTTGGTGCATGTAGGCCTCTTTGTCTTACCCCAACCAATACAACTTTGAAATGATCCAAACCAAATGCTTACTTTTCCTTGATTTATAAGGAAATAAGAGGACTAGAAAACTTTAATCCCATGGATTAATTCCTCTGTTGGAAGAAATGCATTTCCAATGAATATTAGGCCGAGATTCTCAATGGAAGTGATCAGTGAAATAGGATCACTTGATCACCATGAACAATGAGAATCCGTTATCATTCTAATTTTGATAGGAAAATGGTGGAGGGGCGATCGGCTATAGAAACCTTCCCTAAGAGCAGGGGCGACTCTACCTTAGAAGCAGCAATAGATATAAATTAGATATAAATTAAATTTTTGATATAAATTAGATATAAATTAAATTTAAAAAATCTAAAAATTAGATATAAATTAAATTTTCTTTAGCATTGTCAGCGCTGGGTTACTCGCGCGAGGTTAAGATAACTTTTTTTAACTAAATTTGAACCAACTTGTTATAGCCCTAGCGAAACAAAACAAACCTAAAGCCAAATATAATATCACGCACATTAAACCCAATATATAATGGGATAGTGGATTTGGTAAAAAAAAGAAAAGAGGATAGTTGAATGATGCTTCTCTGTAATGAATTTGTAAAACGATGTAATAGATATATGTCTCTTTTGCCTAGTCAGAGTTTTTTTTTTTTTTTTTTTTTGCATTCAGCTTTTCATTATGGACACGCTATGTATTTTTGCCTGGAGTCGCCACTGCCTAAGAGAGGCAATGCATACTCTAGGCCCATAACGGGCATACGACGGATTAAACCCATATCAGGTCTACGACGACTAGTGGTTCACAACCGGGCCAATTAACATGCTTACAAAGGAACGAGGGAGCTTCGTCCGAACTTGCGACCTCCTGCACCCAAACCATTTAGGATTGAGAGAATGTGTCAATTCCGTTGCTTGAACTTCTTGTATGTAGTTTCATGTCAAGGCAATGCATGGACACCAATAGCATGGAGAAGATTATAGTCATTCAATGGTGGAGCTACATTGGGGCGGGGTTGGCCCTGGCCCCTCCCGATTTCCTTTTTGGAGTATATTTTACATTTTTTTTTTCTAGATTTTCGTAATTAAAATTATACAATTTCAAAAATAATCAAAAAGTAAGAACGATTTTTATTTCGAGAACACTGAATTATGGTGAATAATACCGCGCGATAATGATATTGTGTTCGTCGAGTGATATGATAACAAAAATACTCATGATTAATTTTTTAATTTATCAGAACTATCTCATTTTTTAATTCCATTATGACTAAAAGTTAAATTAAGAGCACGTAGATTTTTTTTTTTTTTTTTTTGTACCTCATGATTTTTGTATTCACATTAAAATTCCGGAAATCCTCAGATAGTGAGTTACAGAGGAGAAACATCTTGTTGGAAGGGGTAAAAGGGGAGGGATTTGTGTCCTCTGTGCAGATCAGAAGTGGAAACTGCTCCTCAATTATTGGTGCATTGCAGAGTCTCATGGACTAATTGGTGTGCAATGTTGAAGTGGTGGGGGATGGCTTGGGTCTGTCCATCATCTTGTTTGATCTCATTTGTTGGTGGCTTTTGCAAAAGAGGATAAATGTATTTTTGCTGCTTTATGGTTTATTTGGCTGAAAAGAAATGAAGTACTCATTTCGTCTCAAAATGATAGTCATCTACGAAAAGACATGTAATTTTCGGATAATCAAATAAAGTACTTCCGTTCATGTATTTTTTTGCACTAAATTTAAAAATTAATCAAGATCTTTATTTAATTTGGTGCGAACAAAACTCAAAAAATCATGTCAAGAAAAATAATTTATTTTTTTATTTGAAAATTGAACGTCTTTTCGTAAGAAAATATTAAAATGGAACCAGAGATTGAGGAGAAAGTTCAAGAGAGGACATTGCATTGAAGCTGGTTCTGAATAACTCTATCCGGTTTCGACTTAAGTCACATAATTTGTGTGTGTGCCGGTTCGCAAGCATGAGCGTGGTTTTTGAATCACATCTCAAAGTGCTAAAAAACGCTAGAGTAAGGATTGAGAGCGCAAGCACAGTGCAAGGATTGAGAGCAGGAACATAGGGTATTTTAAAGGATTATGCGACTAAGGTTTCGAAATATCCCTCCGGACCAGGAACGAAGCGAGGAATTTATCTTAGTGGAGGCGAACATGTATATTAAAAAAATTAAATAAAAAAAAGATAGGACTACAATATGAATAATTATTGACTTAAGAAAAAACCAAAATAAAATACTAAAAACTATAATAAGTGAAGTTTCTCATTTATTATATTAGCACATGTATGACAGCTCGTAAATGGAGCTCATGTAAACACCGTTGTTTTGTTGCTTGTATCATAGCCTCGTGTTTTATAATATTTCACTTGGCCCATTAAATTTGGATATAACATATTCATTTTTGGCCTCCTTTGTCAAATAAAAATTAGAGGACTAAATACTTTTTATATATAAAAAAAAAATCTAGTGGTGGCGAGCCTACTTTGGGGACAAACTTTTTATTTTAACATAATAATATCAAGAGGTAATTAAATATCCATCCGATTTTTGGGTGCAAATTAGATTTCCATCCCCCATTATTTATGAAAATATGTTTTCATCCTCTTGTAATGTGATTTACAATTATTACCCTTCATATATATTAGAGGATGAAAATATTAGAGTATGAAAAATACAAAATAGAAGTAATTTTTGAAATTCAAAAGAGGATTGATTTTGTTGTGATCAAGTGGTTTACCGTCAAAACTTAAAAATGGGTTGAAGTTTTTTTTTTGTGTGGGTAAATTAATGGGTTGAAGTTCACCGGATTATTAGGGATGTTTGAAAAAGAGGGGGTAGTGACTGTGGTGAGATAATTAGTTACCCCATTTTTATCATTTTTATGGTTTAACATGCTCTTTGAATATATACCATGAAAAAATCACGTATTTAATTTTTACCATGATCAATTTTTTATGGTCACAGTTTATTATTTGTTCAAATTTTACCATATCGATGGTTTGTTATGATAAGATTGACCATGATTGGGAAAACTTCATGAGTACATTCCGTTTTGTTTTATTCCGTGTAAAATTATTCAAATTGCATAATAAACTAAAGAACAACTAATAACAAGTAGGTGGGCAAACAAACAAGTAGGTGGGCAAAAAACTCGAAAACCAACTAATTATTCAAAAAATTACAATTCATGGTAAATAGAAATGGACAGAAATATAGTATTTACATGGTACATTGACCAGGTGATCATGGTAAATCAGTAGTTCATACTCATGATTTTTCAGAAATGATGGTAACTACGAACAAAGAGTTGAAGGGTTTTCCAGAAATCATGGTAAATACGAATGTTGAGTCGAAGGATTTTCCACAAATCATGGTAAATATGAGCAAAAAGTTGAAGGATGAAGAAAATAAAAGGATGAAGAGTCGAAGGATTTTCCAGAAATCATGGTAAATACGATCGAAGAGTCGAATAGCTCCATTAATTCTTGATACCACAATGGCAAAAACAAATATCATTGGACTTTGATGCACCTAATTCCTTCCAAAAAGCTTTTGAAGTCCTCTGCTTGGGTAAGAAAATCCTTCGACTCTATGTGCTGTAGTCGTTTTCCGTTGACGGCGACGAAGACGGGACTCAATCGGAATGTCAATAGAGAATTTATGGAGCACGTCTTCGACGCTATGTTCACCGGGAGAGAGGACAATTGACGACGCGATGGGTGAAAATTCCTCCCAAATCTGGGTGAAGAGTTGGAACGTCGATTTCGGACGGAAGAACAATTCTTCCGAAATTTGGCTTGGTTTTAAAAGGAAGAAGACAGAGTAGTTGGCGTCAGATTGGGTTTTTTCCCCAATCCCGTAATTGCAGCAGAGGACCTCATAATTTTGAAAATGGTCCACTACCTACTGCCCCATAGATGCAACTTTTAATTTAGTCCTCAATCCCATAATATGTTACAATTATATATATTTGAATCTCGGGATGGAAACATAACTCCTAAATAAGCTCAGGATGATTTCTTCTTTTTTTTTTAATCAGAAGATAATGTGATAAGGATTTATCCAAATCACGTAATTGCAGTGGAGGACCTCCTAATTTTGAAATTGGTCCAATTCCAACCGCCTCCTATATGCAACTTTTAATTTAGTCCTCAATCCCCTAATATGTTATAAATTATATAATTATATATATATAAAAAGGACATTTTAGGGTTTATTTGAATCTCGGGATGGAAACATAACTCCTAAATAGGCTCAGGATGATTTTCTAATTTCAAGTGACTAAAAGGATGATTATTTAAGTCTCCCTAATATCAATTTCTAAAATTGTTCTGGTGGTGAGCGTCACTACTCATCCCCCTTGACTCCATCCTTGCTCCGGACTGGTCTTTCAAAGTCCAAAAAATCCACATTAACTAATTTAAATATGAGTGTCTACAAGAAAATTTCGACACTCGAGAAATTCTAAAGCAAGTATTGTCCGATTATTTCGCACACGAAATATGATTACGATGAAGACTCTATCCCGAAAAGTTTGTTTAGATGCATTTTGATGTGACAAATTTAAACGTATAAAAGAGGGTTGCTCAAATCATTTTAAGATCAATTTATTTTGATCAGAGGGGTTTTGATCGGAGGGGTTTCTATATTCGATCAATCTGATTTTTCCCTTGATAATCTTATTCGGGTCAATGATTTACCCCTGGTGAGCCTCAATTAAAATTGGGAGAGTTGGTATAGGGTCCACTATAGCAATTTCCTAGAGTCTAAGGTCCACCCAAATATTCTCTAAGACATAAGATCCACTAGAATAACAAAAGACCCAACTACCCCCATCATCAACAGCTCCGGATCAAATCCTCGACCAAATCCTCGCTGTCCCTTCTTCCTACTCTTCCCTCACTGGAACCGACGGTACCACGACGTCACAGCTCAGCTCCACCACCGGCGGTGGCGGCGGCAGAAGTGGGTTCCAGCAGCAGGCGTTTGTCCCGTTGGGTTCCAGCAGCACCGTTGTATTGCCGTTCATCTCTCACCGTCGTTCATCTGTATTGTCGTTCATCCCTCACTGTCGTTCATCTGTATTGCCGTTCATCCCTCACCGTCTCCACCGCCAGCGACGCACTGAGAAACGTAAATTCCTAGGAACTCACCGCCGACGAGGAATTGGATCTGGATTTGGATTACGCTTCTTCTAGTAACTCCCGGCCGGCGATACAAACGGTGAGGGATGAATGGCGTCGCCAGAGGTGGTGGGTGCTCGCCGTCATGGTGGGCGCTCGCCCTTCTCCATCTCTCGAATGGGGGTGGGGTGAGGGAGACGACTAGGTTTTGGATTTTTTTTTTTTTTTTTTTTGCTTCAGTTAAGAATTATCCATTTTGAAATGTTGTTATCTTAAATAGAGTCCAGATAATCACATCTTATGAGTTTAGATAACCACCTCTTTTGAGTCCAGATAACCACCTCCATTTTGAAAAAGTGGTTTTTTTTGTTTTATTTAATTTTCAGTTAAATTTCTAATAAAATTTTATGTCAAAAGCAGAGGGTTTGTGCTGCTACCTTGTAGTGCTTGGGTGGTTGAGGACTTGATCCCAAGTAAGTTTTTTAAACAAAAATATGTCCAGATAACCACATCTTATGAGTACAGATAACCATCTCTTGCGAGTCAAGATAACCACATCTGATCCTAAGTAGGTTTTTAAAAAAAATGACATAGTTCAGATAACCACATCTGCGCCGGTTAATTTTCCGGCGAAGTCCAATTTTCTGGCGAATTTTCCGGCGCCAGCATAATTTTCTGGCGAACTTGTCTGGCGAAGACCAATTTCCCGGCGGCTTTCCGGCAGACTTTCCGGTGCCGGCGACTTTTCCGGTAAATGTATATTATGTATTAAATTTAAAGGAAGGGTATATTTGTCTAGTAAAAAAATAGAATGGACCTAAGAGAATAAAAAAAGTGGTTTCGTAGATTAGAGATGTTATGAAAACATTAGGTGGACTAGAGGTGTTACAAAAATCTATAATGGACCCTATAACAATTTTTTAATTAAGATTTGCGGCCAGGTTAATTTGAAGCTTCATAACGACAAAGAAGCCATGTCCACATTAACGTTAGCCATTTCATTAAAACTCAACAAAAGGATGAAAGTGCAACAGTACTACGTTTTTCTTTCCCCCAAAACATTGTATACATCAACGGGGTTCCATGGGAATTAACAAGTTAACAATTTAAAAGAGTTTGATGTTTATCTATAGACTCAAGATTCAGACCTCGAAAGTTAAGGGGTACTACTAATTAAGGGGGTGTTCCACTAAGGCAATTTTTAGAATAAGCTAATTTTTCACGATTTTTTATGTGATGATTTTGAAAGTTTTAAATAATAGAATTAATTGAGATCTATCAAACAAAATCCATGTTGCATATTTTTTTAGATCTGTATTAAAATATATAAATAATTAAAAAGTTGCCCAAACTCCAAAAAATTCAACAAACACGGATGGAGAGAGTAACCGTCTCAGAGAGTAATACCCCAATCGAATTACCAGCCAATAACTTGACAAGCCTAGCAACATGGCCCCATATCCTTAAGCTAATGCAATATTTGATGGCAAATTCTAAAATTAGTCCATTGGGCTGAGATTAAAGTTTAAAAAATGTATTGAAATGTGTGAAAAATATATAAAATAATGGGAAAATGTATAGAAATATATGAAAAGTGTATAAGAGTGTGTATTTTTTTTTCCCATGATTTGAAGGCTAACTTAAGACTTTGGGGTAGTAGTATTATAGTATTACCAATCAAGAGTGGGTTTGCTGGGTTCGTGGCTGAAAGTCAAGTGAAGGGTTGAGAAATGAAGCAGAAATTCGGAGGAGGGAGGCAGCCGACGGGTACTCCGTCGATGGCGTGGTCGTGCGTCGTCGTCATTGTTTCACTTCTCTCTGGAGCCTCTGTCGTCCACAACATCTTCAAGCCTAATACGGTATCTCTCTATTCTCTGTTTACTTACTGCCCATCAACTGTTTGATAAAATGTCTCACTCACTTGGACTGTAATCAAAATTAGTGGGATTTTGTCTTCTTATCTGCAGACATTGCCTCCAACGGAAAGTGTTCAAGGGAACAATGGAAAAGAACCGCAAAAGAGTGAATTTGGCGCATAACATCTCGATCGAATTGTTGGGATTTGTGTAGGTTCTTCTTCAAAGGGATGAAAATGCATTTCGGTTATCCGGCTTTGTTGCTATCTCGAATAAGATTATTCTCTCTTAGATTGATTGCTTTCCATTGAACAGCCGAAAGTTTGGAATGACCCATCTAAGCAACATATGATTGAATTTTGACGTTATGATTTCTCGCATTGACATTAGCATTCTGGAAATACTCTTGAGTTATGTTCAAACGTTGTACCAATTCCAACATGCAAACCAGTCATGTCATTTAGCTATAATTGTGAAGTAGAGCGATCCCAATATAGAGAAATTGTATCAAAAGTTATGCTAAGTTAATGGTAAAGAATCACCGAGATAGACTAATTGTATTCCTTACGAATTTTTAGGGACCAAGCTAGCTAGTTTAGTGGGCAAAGGTGTCGATTTATCAATCACTTATTACTGTGGAAGATCGTAGTTGGATCAGAATTAATATAAAATCGTAACGCGTGAATGCTTTTGATCGGGAGCTTCATAATCTTTCACGTGTGTCGATTTCAAACCAATTTTGAAGCTGAAGCCAGAAGGCATTACCCATTATTACTATCCAGACGTTTTGATTAATCCACCAAAATGCTTTCCTCTACCCAGTAAAGCTTTGAAGAAACTTGGGGTTTCAAAACATTATTTTCACCGCCAGCGGAAACAAATTTTTCCTCCAAATTAAGCACAGCGGTCCGTGTGATTGAGTGGTCAATGTGATTGTGTACTACACAATCACACGAACCGCTGTGATTGATTTGGAGAAAACATTTGTTTCCACCACCGGCGGAAATAACTTGTTCTCTTCATTCTTCTCTTTGCTTTTGGTGTAGGCCACCTCGACTTCCCCTCAACCAATTCCAATTCCTTCATTCAACTTTGGGAAATCCAACCAAATGCTTATTTTTCGTATAATCAGGGAAAGAAGAGGACTAGACTACTTTAACTCCATATGCTTACTTTTGCTGGATCTTCTCAAATGACTTATGTAGAAGAATTTGAATTTCCAAGGAATTATTCCATCAGTAAAACAGAATCACTCGACAGTATAATGAGAATTCATTCCCATTCTAATTTAGTGTTGGAAAATAGAGTGGGAAACCAGCTACAAAAACCAATCCAAAGAGAGACCTCTCCGATCAGTGTGGACGACCGGAATCTTGATTTTTGGAACAAGGGGAGGCCGATCTAGGCCTCTTACCCCGACGGCAAGTGGCGGCGACGGCGTGACAACGGTGGCGATGGCACCGACAGTTTATTTTTTGCTCCTTTTATTTTTATTTTATTTTTATTCTTTTTTGTTTTTTTGTTAGTTTTGGTAGGTGGTTTTTTTGGCCAGCAGTTTTGTATGCCGGTGGTTTTGCAGGTGGTTGTGTTTACCGGTTTTGGGCCGGTGGTTTAATTTAATATTTTTCTATCTCTACCAAAAAAAAAAAAAGACCACACAAACTCCACCCCTAAGTGATTCACAGCCGGGCCAACAGGCTTACAAAGGTATGAGGGACTTTTCAAGGACTAAGTGATTCACAGCCGGGCCAACAGGCTTACAAAGGTATGAGGGATTTATGGAGGGATTTACACTTAACTATCCTCTCAAGTTTCCTGTCATGTTAAATCATTCCCCTCTATATATGCATTCACTAACCATGATCCAACATGCTTCGGAAATATATCCATCACGTAACTTAGCAATAAACATGTAAAGAATTGGTACATAAAGGAGCCATAAACCCTAACTGATATGTGTAGAAGGACTCTATCACCATTAATTCATCGAAAGATGTTCTCGACATTTGTCACTCTCATATTATTCACTTTACAGCTAAATGGAAAGCCAAAACGAAAAACTGAAGTAGAAACAGAGGATACAGAACGATTTTTAGAAAGTATATTGTAAAGTTCAACTAGCAGCATAGCCTTGTTATAAACACATTGAAGGGTTTGTGGGAGCCGAAAGTAATAGTCAATGCCTCTTGAGGAACAATGCAGGAACCTGTTGCCATTTGATGCTGGAATCTACAACGTTCGTCAATGAAAACAGGTGCGGCCACACAGCTACAAGCTCATATCCTCAGGTAAGCTGATTTGAAGAAAATATAGGCTGCAAGATGCAAAGGAATATGTATTCGAAAAAGGCGAAGAGTATTTGACTTGAGAAGGATAAAGCAGTAAAACATGAAGAAATTAAGGGAGAGAACAAAAAAAACTAACACGCCGCCCACACATAAGCGAACCAACTCAATAGCTTTTGTTGGTTTTCTTGATAAGCTTCAATTGGCTCAGTTTCATTTATAGAAACAACTGGTTTTCTGGACCTCTCCCAGTTTGCAAATTTAAGAAGACCAAATCGTACAGGCTTACATGCGTACAACATATATAATGTACAATCATAACTCCCCAGAGGCTTCTATTCCTTCTATAACTCTAAGATGCAGAAAGAAAAAAATATTAACACAGTACAGGGTACAAGAAGTTTTGAAAATTTGTGAACATAAGTCGTCTAAAGTGGCATGTAATCTTGACTGGAAGCTGAATTACCTGGCAGACATGAAAGCCATTCCAAAGAACACGGCCTTTATAGCTTGTTTCTGCCCCGCATAATCAAATGCCAATGGCAGCATTTCATGTAAGGTTAGGAAAGCCATCACTCCACCAACTGAATATGCAAACATTATTCATAACTTAAGAAATTTCGACTCAATAAATAGAAAAATAGTTCCTTTTAGTTACTCAAGGACTTCTGGAAACAACAGCGAACCTGCTCCAAGCAGACCCTCCAGAATTTCAGGACTTAAGCTGCTTGGGAATAGATAAGCTGCAATGGAATGGAAGCCATTTTAGCACATTTATATACAGTTATTTGATAAGCATATGGAAGACATTTTATACTGCAGGAGAGTAATAATCCAAGGCATTAAGAATAAAAATTTTGAACACAATGAAACATCAGGGTTGAACAACTCTTCATTTGGTAGTTTTGGGTTAGCATGACCGGTAAGCCCAAATAGACAGTTCTTCACGGGATCACGACCAGCAAATCACAAGGAGTATGTGTCAGGGTGCTCAAATAAAAAAATAAAATACCCCAAAAAATCACCAATGGGTGAATCTCGTAGGCTCATAAATTTCTCACAGTTCAACACACCAAGGCTTATACAAGACATACCTGATTTTCAGTTCGTTTCCCAAACAGAGCCAAGTATTCTATCTCTAGGAAAATAGAAGTTTTCGCAGCAAATTCAGAACGTATGCGCAAAAAGCAAAGGACCTACCTACAAGAATTACTCCCAGGGGTTCAGCCAGCCCAGAAAGTGTTGCCACTTTGAATGCCGTCCATTTACTGAGACATATATATAACCAGACAGATTGAGACATGTATTTCAAACTTTGAGCTTAATATTCGGTCATAATGTGTAAACATGCTGCGTTAAACAAATATAGAAACAGATTATCCTCAACCTCAACAAAAATGATCAAGCAAGCAGGTATGCTCATCTGCGATGCCAACTTCTATGTAAAAGCAATGATTGGGAAATAAACTGGCATGGCCTAACTCCATTTTTTTCCGTTGCTTTGTTTTTCCTCCTTTTTTAGGCCTGAAGGCTCTTCTGCTAGAGCCTAAGGTCCCCTTCTGGACTTGGTAATATGTTTGTTTGAGCTTTTAAATGAAAAGTACTTTAACCAAAAAAATATATATATATTTGGCAGACATAGTAATCCCGATGTCAAGGGCATAGTTGAAAATACAATCCAAGGCCAGACCCCGACCCTTTTCTGAAGTTAATTGCAAAAAGGGGAAATCATACTCATGATGAGAAAAGGACAAACATGCAGCATTGGGCTTCGTTGAAGAGTCGAATGACCTAGATAAGCTAAAATCCACATAGGTTGCTAGTGCGTTAGATGCATATATGAGATGGACAAATGGTCTTCATACAACCAGATGAAGAGCAAATACATAGCTACAGGTCTTTCAAATAGAAATCATATTTTTGCTTTGCAACAAAAAGCAAATATCCCCAAAAAAACAAAAGAATAAGAGGAAAATTATATAGTTTTTTCTGGCTAAATACCACCAAAACTTCAGAAAAATTCAAGTAAAGGTGCCCAAGTAATCAATTACCTCTGTGTTGCGAAATAAACAGGAAGTGCAACAGCAACACCCTGTACATTAGGAAGTTGAGAGATTATAACTCTGAGAGAGACAGAGAGAGAGGTATTATTACTGTGGCAGGCCCCGGGTAAGGGAGTCAAAACGTGGAAAATGTTGGAAACTGTCTCACAAAACAGAAAAGAAATCCTAAGAGCAAAATATAGGCTAAACTCAATACTAGTGTACGGGTTGAGGCTGCCCATGTGTTGCCCGCCCTAAACGTTAAATCTTAGGATACAAGGATCGGTATCCAAAAGTGGTGTACAGATATGTGGACGGAGAACATTTGAACAACTAGTACAATGTTGTTATTATTTTCAAACGAACTTGAAATTCTGAGGTAATAAATGTGAGATTTTTTTCACATCTCAGAAGGTCCAAGTGTCAAATGTGGGCACAAGTTTGGACACATACCATACCTTATTAGGGTATGTTTGATAGGAGGTATAATTTTGGACACATACCGGGGATGTGTCTATGTGAATGTCCATAACATTGTTATTCGCAGCCGTAACCGTACCAGCACCTTGAAAATCTGTTACGTATACCACATCCCCTTGGGATTATATGTTCCAGGTGTTTGTTGGATTTCATATAGGAAAGATATCTAGTCCTGACCACAAACTTTTCCACCAAACACTGGATTTGTAGTCTCCAATATAACGCTCAAATCCAGACAAACAGACAGGCCCTTCGAGCAATCAAATGGTGTCTGAGTTAATTATACCTCTGGGATGTTGTGCAAAGCAATAGCCAGGGCCAAGTTCACACCAACGCGAAGACCCTATCAGAAGATGCACGAAAACAAGCAACAACTTAGCCACAAAAGAGATTTATTGCTATCACACAGCAAGATAAGTAAGACACAATCAGACTGTCAGTAATTTATGACCACCAGATTTTTGTCATCATTAACTAATTGCACTAATAATAGTTCGCATCTGCCCAAACTGTCACAATCCCAATTGAACAGGATACCAGAGCTCATTAAGCAATCGAAAATCAGGCCACAATGGCATCGAGTTAATTTAAGCTGAAAAATGAAATATTATTCACTAGTCGAACAACAATGCAACCACGACATAAGCCACTCGTCACTTGGACTTGCACTGCTAAGACAGCCTGTAATTTTTCTATTTAATGAAGAATGCAGGGAAAAAAAGGTAAGAGCCAGTCCATCAGGCTTGGCTATCACGAATGCACATCATTCCCCATTTCATGTTGAAATTAGATGAAGAAAATGCGTCAAACATAAGTAGCCAAATCAGTGTAACATTCCAAATCCAGATTCCACATTCCCACAAATACAATTTCCATAAAACCAAACATGCTGACAAATCATTTACATTCATGTCACTAAAAGAATATTTAACACTTATAAAGATAATGTAGAGACCTACATAATTTTAAGTCTGAAAGTTCAAAAAAAAAAAAAAGGCCGAAACAATCTTGTTAAATTTCTTGGAGGGTTCCAACCTAAAACCAATTGGCAATAGGTGGAGTAACCTCAAGAATTTATTAACCAGACTTGGTGGCTTAGATGAGCAATGTGTGATAATTTAACACTCCCCCTCACGTGCAGCCCGGATGCACGTGGAGGTACGAATTGAGAAGATTACGAGACTTGACTCGGGCAAAGGAGACTTGACCGTGTGAGATGAGGCCACCCCAAGACCTGGCTCTGATACCATGTTAAATTTCCTGGAGGGTTCCAAACTAAAACCAATTGGCAATAGGTGGAGTAACCTCAAGAATTTATTAACCAGACTTGGGTGGCTTAGCTGAGCAATGTGGGATAATTTAACAAATCTTCCCATCAAACCTCCTTTGACATGAAAGAGTAACCTATTTTTGGATGGTTATCATACCCTTACCAGGGCAAGTTCAACTTTCAAGTCAGAAAGAAGGGAAGTATATCTGGAATACACCGTGGAAAGCTCTTAATAAAGCAACTACATATATATTCTTATCTAATTCAAGATAAAAATCCATCAGTTTCAAGCATGAAAATAATACAGCATCTGCAATTGTCGAGATACAGAATCATTAGTTAAACCCAGAATCTAATTATGAAAACATTGGAGGTACCTTTATAGATCCAAGAAACACGGCCATTCCTTCTGGAAAATTGTGCAAGCTTATGCCTGCAATGCATAGAAAGGTTTCCTATAAAAGAAGAATACTAAAAAATTTGCTCAAACAGGATACAATAGCACCTCGCAAGTTAGTATACAAGTCAAGAGGGCATCTCCTCTCATTGACCAGTTGGTAGATGTTGCATGCTTTAGCAAGCAATGTAATTTCAGAATTTGGAGCATGGATTTTAATTCTATCTTGATTCTGTTAGTGTGAAAGCTCCTCTTTCTTTCCTATGCTTGAGCATGATTAATTCAATCATCCCAAACAATGCACTCACTCAAACCAAACAAACTATAATGTAATTTCCACAGATTTTGAGGGAAAAAATATTACTACAAAACTAGTATAACTCTTTAAACAAACATTTTAGAGGGAAGGTAAACAAACTAATAGTGTAGTCAGACCTATTGCTGTGATGATTCCACTAAATAGCACTTGGCGGCGATGCTTTTTCATGATGTCCTTGCCCCCTTCATCCCCATTCTTCTGTTATTGAGCACAATGCCAATAAATATTCTATATATTTATGCCATTCGAAGTATTCAATATAATTGTTAAATTGAGATTGGAGTCCAGCATTAAAATTCTTTTCATGAACTTTGAAACATTCGCAGAATATTGGAAACGTGTCAGATTTACGAATACACTTGTAGGCATTTTCAGATCAAGGGATCAGGAAAAAAATAATTGTAGACATCTTGAGATTAAGAATACATATGGAAGCGCAGATAATCATAACAGGAAATGATATGATCACAGATTCAGATTCTTGAAGGAAAGGCATTTACCACACGAAAAACTTACACACGTTAAGCACTTGAGAAAACTTAACCGTCATATTTATCAGAAATAGATAATCTCCTCCACATGAAAACTTATGAAATATCTTTCTCTGTACTATGAGTTTAGACAACAGAGAGCCGTTCATGTGATCATGGTCATCCAAAAGTGTTTTTAATGGTTGATTTGTTGAAAGAATCCTACAGGTAAACTTGTAAAAAAAAAAAAATCAATCCAGACCACTAATGTCCAAAACTTATTACATCGTATGAACTTTTATCACATGGTTTGGACACAATCTATCTATCAAATACATCCTTTCTTTTATCAGAACGCCCTTTCATTCCAACTATGTTTGTTATGATCCAATTTTATTTTATTTTTTGTCTACGATTAAAAAAATAGTCCAATTTTTGGGACAAAAGAATGGAAATTTAATTTCATCTATGAAGGGGACTATAACTAGGAACTAGATTATTTATCCAGCTTGCCTACGTACCCATTGTCAAAAGAATTCATACTTGAATTAATTCTTATTTGTGGTGACCAATTGGATATTCACAGTTTACGATTTCACCTATTTGGTTCGCTTACATATGTAAGTAGCAACTCTCAAGTATATCAAAACTTAACCAAAGTCAGCTGTAGTTCCAGTTGATTTTGGGCGCTTCGTAAAAAGTTTTATCATTTTTTCAACGGAAGTTTGATATTTTGACAAATTTAGCTTTTAGAAGATCAAATGAAGCCATCATATTGGACCAAAGGTTGAATTTTTAAAACTATCTTGACTACGACCAACTTTTCTTTTTTGCTCCTTCTAGGTAGTGCATCATTTGGATGAAAGTGGAAAATTTTAAATGCATGTTGGACTCTTTCAAGAATCGTTGTCACAAATGTACATGCAAGGTACATGTTAGTACTTAATGATATTTCCAATCACCTTTGTTTTCCACCACCATTGCAAACGTGTACCGATTTACTAACCATGAGGATGAAGGTCTCAACTCTCGACCCAGTCAAATTATCGCCAAATTTAGACGTCAACAAGAATGGTATATAACCCTCTACTATGTCTCAAAGTCAATGATACATCACTCTCCCAACATTTTTAGATATCCAACATGAATCTTAACTTTCCATTTCATTCTACTAAAGGGCCAAAACATAAATGATTCTCTAGCAGTCTAGCTGAAAGATGTCTTCCTTTGGTAATGTAATCTGTATTGAGTCTGATGACTCTGATCTTTCTCCTTTCTGTAAGTTTCGTTCTTTAATTTGGTGCAACAATTGAGATGTATTATAGCATTACCAAGTTTTTAGTTATTGCATCTAAGCAAATACCAAGGTGAAACAGAAATCTTACACAAAACATGGCATATATTAGCGATTAGCCGATTAGTCTCTCTATACGTTGAACATCTGATAAGGGCAATGTTTCTGGTCTCTTAAACAAGAGAATCATGGATCTTCCATAACCTAGGAAAGGATATATTGCAAGATTCTAATAACTCAACAACATCAGTATGCATATTGATGACTAAATAAATGACGTGCTTTTGCTCGGAGAAATGAGTCTGACCTTTTTACTTTTTTCATCTGGCATGGGAGCAAGAGTCGGTTCTGGGATGAAATTGGCAACAATAGCAAAGAAAATGACCCCTGCAAAGAACTGTGCTGCCAATTAACTGGCGAAAAACAAAAGAACAAGAAAAAGAAATATACATTAGATGGTTAACAATTGCGAACAAGATAGCTCACCCACAAGTTTCCTTTCAAGAATCCAATGGCGTTAATAGCATTATGCGCCAAATCAAAGAAAGATATGCTCAGCATAAGACCTGCAGCAAAACCCTTCATGGAGGAAAGATAACAATTTACACAATCTTTGTAAATGACTAAATCAGGTTAGACAATGTATACGTCAGTTCAGACAATGTTACTTCGACTAAACCTGAAATCTGTCTCTTTTAAGAATTTGGAAACAATCAATATCGTGTCCATTAAAGAACATAAAGTTCATCTTTTAAAATTCCCAAAGTTAGGGTAATTTTCAAACAAAATTGAATCTGGCTGCACAACTGACTCGCATTCTTGGAATAGTAAGAGTCCTATGCCTTGAAATGCACAGTAAGACCCTCAAGCAATACCTGTAGAAGCCCAAGCATCTTCAAATTAGGAGCTTGATTAAGAACCACAAATAGTGCACCTGTTCCAAATACAGCCCGCATAATTAGATTCTGGAACCACAACAAATAGTGGATGTTTTCATGTATTATCAAATCATTGAAGCAACAAGAAAATCAGAACTCACAGAAAAATTTTAAAAAAAACTCCAGTGCATGAAAAGCTGCAACTCAAAGAACATTGAGGATAAGGTATGCCACACAGTTGGAATTTGAAAAGAGGTTTACTCCATCACCATTTAATTATTCTGCGGCTTAAAAGCATTCGCTGCTGCTATTTTAACTAGTTAGGAAACTATGTCACGGAAAACAAATACTCCCTCTGTCCCAATTTGTTTGTCCACTTTTTGACTTTGAAGTGTCTCAAAATGTTTGTCCAATATGAGTTTGACTTGCTAAAGTCTCCTAAATGCCCCCTCTCTTTTAAAATGTTATACATGGAAGAGTGTGCACTCCTGTTTAATGCTAGAAAAGTGAGGGGCATTCTTGGAAAAGCAAAAAATTTTAAGAGTAATCATTATGTTCCCTTACTAAATTAGAGTTTTAGAAATGGACAAACAAATCGGGACGGAGGGAGTGATTAACATTGCTGATGGTGCCTTTTGTGTGGGTGGGTGGGTGGGTGGGGGTGGGGAGGGATGCAGTCTTGTGGGCGTGACTTATGGAACAGTCAATAAATACATGCAAACGAGATGGCCTTACAAACAAGTGTATGAAAGTTAAAAAGAACTTGCCTAGCAAAAGCAGGCGTTAAGTTACAAGTATCCACCCAACATACTTGCCAAATGCATGCATCTTCACACTCCAATTAGGCTCTAAATAACTTTTATCTGGTTTTCTTTCCCTCATCGGCGACAAATAAGATGTTAAGGAGAATAGAAAGGGAGTAAGAAGTCCTCCTGGCTTAGGAAAGGGAAAGAAAGAGCTTATCTAGTCTGACGGGAAAGAAATATGTTATCAATACGATTGACAATAAAAGATAACCAGGAACGAGTTTCCAAGACAACGGTTTTATTTCACAAAGCACAATATTCAAGTCCACATTACAACTTTACACTTTCTACACTTTCTAGATCAAAATGTTTTGAAAGCTACCTGCATAAGAACTTCTCAAGACTCAAAAGAAGGAATAGAAACTAATCAACTTCCCCAGCGAAGAAATTGATCTCTTCAGGAAAGCTTATGGAACGAACCAAAAAATATCAACCATATAACAAGAATCTAGCCCAAACAATGCATGGGAAGTTTTGAGAATTCTAAGCTCACGATTCACACAGTTGTGGGAGAGAAGTATAGAAAAACTGTAACAAAATGAACTTCCAAACAAGCAATAACGTATTCCAACAACTAATTGCTACGAGTCTTCAGAAATAAACTCTGATTAAGTTGAAGATACAAAGAAACTAAGCTGCAAACAGAATTCTTTTTGTTTTTCACATCTTTTGGCAGTTAATGATAATTCTGTTGGTGCAAAATCTGGGAGTCTTGGAGAAAATCGGACGCCTTGATGATGGAACCTGCTTTGAGGCACGTCGCTTTCCGAAATCAGTATTCGCCCCTACTGTTTGGTGTGCACCGGGTTGGTAGCAAACATGTTCGAGGATACAACAAAGCCCGGTCTATAGACCTTCTGCTTGTGTCCGCACAAACGGAGGCCAGACACGACAGAATACCGAGTCAAAAAAGTATCAATGAAACCAAGGGTCTGTTGACACTGTTTCTACAGAATAATGGTGTAACAGAACAAGAAAGCAACTAGAATGAATTTTGGCAGAGTAACGGCCTAAAATTCTGTGTCAAATGTTTGTGACTAGGGCTCTATTTATAGACTCAAACGCACCTTTTTGCATGGGGTTGCACCCTTTCATCAAGAGTTGCACCCATTGACCAAGGGTTCCATGGTTCCACCCATTAACCAAGAGTTGCATCCTTTGATCAAGGGTTACACCCATTGATCAAAATTGCCTTTGGTTTGAGTCACTACCTTTCCAAACAGAGTCACAACCGTACGCGAAGCAATGCCAAAACCGCCAGCAAAATTCGTGAGCTAACCAGTTGGTATCGATACCAAGATTCATGGTATCGATACCCAGACATTTTGATCGTGTTCAGACCCATTGGTATCGATACCATATCTGATGGAATCAATACCCATGCATTATGTTCGCCACAGAAGCAGAGGTATCAATACCAAGACTGGTGGTATCGATACCTAGACATTCTGTTCCCAAATATACGCCGTGCGAGATTCCATTCGACCTTTTCCTAAATAGCCAATGTGGGACAAACCCAAAACTCTTAAAGAAGCTTTCTCTAGGCACAAGGAATATTTTGATAAAAGTCAAACTAAAACCCATTTTATTTTGATAAATTCCTACAAATTCTTACAGCTAGCGGGTTTTGTAAAAATTGTGATTACACAATGTAAAACTTTTAGTTGCACAAGTACAATTAGAAGCCACTTAAAATTGGAATTGAACCTCCAGATTCTGAAAATATTAAGTTACCAGTACAAAAAGGCAGACACAATAGAACACAATAGCGCTTTATCTACAGTTCTACACCCGTATTCCAGAAATATGTCTTCTTTTTAATAGGACAAACATTCTAGAAACATATCACATGCATATAAGGTTGCATCTAAGAGCGCAAGGCATCGAAGCTTGGAAGTCAGAAGTCGCAAGCGAATTGGACCAAATCAATATTCAATAAAAAAAAGTATTGAACTTAAAGTAAGAACTCAAGGTAAGAACTTCGACAAAGCAACTGATTCTTCAGAGAAAACTGTACTAAAAGGTATTCCAGAGTAATCACCAATAATAGGCAAATGAATAAACAATAATTGGTTAATGAGTCAGATATCATAAGAACTTAACTTTTGACATGAGTCCATCAACAAAATTATGACTTATTAAGACTCAAAATTAACAAGAACCCAGAAAAGAAACTGAACAACTTATATAACCCACCACAAAACAATCAAGAAACAAATAAACCACCAAATAACGAAAGACTGGCACAAACAACACAACGGTTAAAATTTTGAAACCAAACCCTATTCGAATTTGACTAATATAATTTCCCATTCAAATTTAATGGGTTAAAAGTTTACTCACCTATGGAAGTACTCAAGCCACCAACCAGAGAAAGAGCAAGCGCAACCAAGACCTGAGAATCCATGAATCGTCTCTGCTCCAAATATCTGGAAAACCAATATGACTAGTTTGTTCCAAAAAGAGAGATTTGGAAAGGAACAAACTAGGGTCTGAGTGATTCAAATTTATAACATCCGAATTGGGGGGGATTGCGGACTCCACTGGAAAATTGTGTCAAATGTATTTATGGTGGGTCTATACAACGATGGGTATATAAAGGGGAGTCCGAATTTCGTAGGAAAGAGAAAGTAGGAAGAGAGAATATCGGACCGTCGAAGAAAGAGATGGTTTCATGGAGTGGACCAAGAAACGTTAAAGGAACCGGGGAGCAGCAAGTAATTGTAGGCGTGGAGGGAGAATTCGGCCGTCTATTCCCGTTTTGGACGGTCTGAATTTTAATTTTAAGTAAATTGTTCGCGCGACAATTTATTTAAGATCTGAATCGTGTAAAACACTTTAAACGAACAAGATTTATTCACTACAAAAACACTTTAAACGAACAAGATTTATTCACTACAGGTGTAGTGACTACAAGTCCCCGTGCCCAACGTTTAAAAAGCAGCCATTTGTAACAATTCACTCTTTCCAAATTTAGATTAATTTATAAATCTTGAATTTGTGAAGCAAATACTCATTGAATACGTTCAAATTTAAATAAATTTATTGTTATCATTATTATCTTTTTCGTCTGCGTACATCTCTATAATGTCATTCTCTGTATTTTAATTTGTATAGAACAAATTGGTAAATGATATTATAAGATTGGTTAATTTGTATAGAACAAATTGGTAAATGATATTATAAGATTGGTAAATTTCACTTTGACCCCTTGTACTTTGAGCGAGTTTCACATACACCCTTTAAACTTCATTTTTTAACACTTACACCCCCTCAACTTTGGGGCAAAGTGGAACTCTTAACATTGCTAACAGAATGGCCAAAAAGACCTAAAAGCCCCATAGGTAGTAGAGAGTTAGGTAAAAAGAAGAAGGCAACTTCATAGCGGAACCAACTCTTCCAGATGGCAAATCATAAAGTTTTAAGACCTATACCAGATATTAAAAGTAAAAAACAAAATGTCATGCCCAAATTTCAAAGCTTACAATCAGTCGGCTCAAAATGAAAACACAAAATCAAGAAAATTTTATCAAAACAAATGAATAATCAAAATTAAAAATAAGCAATATCCCATGTCCCAATCCCTCTAATATAGAGCAAAAATCTAACTTCCAATCTTCACACTAGTAGTACCACACAGTTTGAAATTGAACCCACAAAACATAGACTGTTTATTCAACAATATCCCTTTTGTATTATTTTTTTGGAGATAAACACAATTACTCATTGTACATGGCACTAATGTATACATGCATACACTGAAGACACCTTATACTTGCACTTCATTTTATGTACACATAAATGACACATTGGGAGCACTCACTACACTAAGGGTGTGTTTGGTTGGATGGAATTAACTTTGGAATGGAATATCTATTCTAGTGTTTGCTTCGGGGATAAATTAAGGAATATGTATTCCAAAAGGAATAACTATTCCCCCAAATGAGAGAATACGTATTCCACAAAAAAAAAGACAAGAATTGTAATTCTATTCCAGCCATGTCTATATCTTGCCACATACGTATTCCATCTTTCCTCTCTCGTTGAACCCATCCACATCCCGACTCGACAGATATCGATCGACAGTTCTCTCTTTCTCTGAACTCTGATCGGAGAGCTTCACCCTCCTCTCTCGCTGGTATGTACTCTCTCTCTCTCTCTCTCTCTCTCTCTCTCTCTCTCTCTCTCTCTCCTCTCTCTCTCTCTCTCTCTCGCTTGCTTCAGAGATCTATTTCTATGTATGATGGAGATTGCGTATTTTATTTTATAGAGTTTGGTATGAGTTCGATCTTCTACGTTGCGATCCTCATTTTGCTCCTCCCTTACAGTTTTGATAATAGATCGATTCTCTTTTTTCTTGATTTTATACGGTTCAGAAAATAGATCTAAACTTATTTTTGTTGTAAATCATCGATTGTATATGGTTCAGATAACAGAATTTGTAGTTATATGTAATGCTCACAACATGTTCGATACAAGTGCCAAAGAGAAATTACTTTTCCTCATTGCTTGGGCCTGACTGGGTATTATAAGAATTTAGCAAAACTATTTAGCAAAACTGTTTTTCCCATTCCTTTGGTGATGCTTGATGTTGATTTGCCTCCCTTTGGTGCTACTTATTCTGGCTTATGTTTTTGTCATAGACTCATCAATTGTGTTATTGGTTTATACTTCTTGTCCTAGTTTAGCTGAGTTTTCATCAATTTTTTAATGAGTAGTTCTTACTGAATTGAATTAGATTTTCTATTTTTCTTTCTTCAGCTATGGCACGGCTTAGTTTATCAAAAAAGAAAGTGAAACGGGTAAAATTGGCAATGGCTATGCAGTGGTGGTTGTACATTCTACATTTACTTGGGCTATTCATGGAATTAGCGTATAGAATGGTTGAAAGACAAGGCATGCAGGGGTTAGATCTAGGTATCGGTTAGATTTCTATGATAATAGAGATGTAATTGAAAAATGGGTGTATGAAAGTCATTGTAAATGTATGAACGATTTTAGAATGCCTTGGCGTCAATCATCGATTCAAAGATTGAAGAAGCGACTGAGAAGTTTATTGAAGTTCTTGGCGTCGATCTTGCCACAGCTAAGAAGCGGGACAAGATAAGTGAAGAGCTTCTGAAGCTTTCAAATCTATCTATGATTCAACGCCATAGAGCCTTGCTTGCTCATGATCATGAGATGACTGGGTGTTTTTTTACCTTGAAAGATGAGGAGAAGGAACCTTTTGTGAAGTCTTTGCTTAAGGGAGAGTTTAATTAACTACTTGGTGTATTTATTTTAATTTGCTTCCAACTTAGTATGATACTATGGCTTTTGCTATTGGAAAAGTGCATTTTGGTAGTTGTTGTATCCATGCTCATCTCTCTCTCTCTCTCTCTCTCTCTCTCTCTCTCTCTTCATCTGACTGGCTATTTATAATACAACTATCAATTGTAATGTAATTCTAGCATACCAAACACATAAATTGGAATGAGAATTCCATTCTTGCTATAGATTCCCAGCAACAGCCAAACATGAGAATGGGAATGATGATTTCAATCTCAATTCCTCCAATTCTATTCCATTCTTTATTCCATTCCAATGCACATTCCATTCCATCCAACCAAACATAACCGAAGTCCTCTTTTATCTGCAAAGAAAACTTCATTTTCATAAGATAAAAAATGAAATTGTTACAATAGAAAAAGAAATGGTTTGAAAGAGTTTTGAAGAGACCAAAGCCCTTCAAGTGATGTAGCTTGCAAAAACTTGACATACCCCCACCTCTTGATTTTTTATTTTTATTTTTTTTAGAAGCAAACCAACAAAATAAACAAAACAAACATGACCAAATTCAACAAAATTTGAGTCTTACGCATGCTGATCAACAGTATCCAAACCCAGACATCTATTGGCAACCTCTTTTTTTATTATTATGCTCCTTTTATATTTATTGCCACAGACTCTAATAAAAGTCAGTTTTCTCCAAAACAAATCCAAAATGGGTTTGACTAAATCTGCATTATCTGAATTGCCTCTAATTCGAGCGAATTTGTTCCTCCTGTTAGAATCAGCAAACATTCCACTATTTGCCTCTATTTCATGAGTTATATGAATAGATAACAAACAATCCTCGTAGGATAATATATGTCATAGATCTTCCAAAGTAAAAGAGGAGGAAATTAAATAAAGTTTTAGCTGAAGTTGGTGTGAAGTTCGAGCAATGGCATTCTCTAATTCTTTGCACGAATCTCTCTCTCTCTCTCTCTCTCTCTCTCTCTCCATCCATATATATAGATGCATTTATACACATACACACACTTCTCATTCCATTTGATAGTATATGGTTTGGATCTGGGTGAAAATTGGTTGGAGGGAAAGAAGGGTGCATGTGTATCTTGCCCATGGCTTCTATGGGCAACATGGTCATATTAAAAGTGCATTTGGACAGAAAATTGTTGTCATTATTGAAAATGCCACTATGTGGTCAATTTTAACGGAAATCATAACAGTTTCACTTTGCCCCAAAGTTGAGGGGTATAAATGTTTAAAACGAAGTTTGAGGGGTTCAAAGTGAAATTTTCCCTACTCTTTATAGTTGGAACTTGGAGTAGAGACATTTGATGTGGTCCTAAAATTGCAAAAAGTTTGTCCTTACATGTTAATTATATCTATATGTAATCACCCTGTCAATTATACCTAACTAAGATTCAGTCAAACAATTCAGAATTAATGTAACGACCTGGATTTTAGACCTATTTTTTTTTTTGAAATAGATTTATTAATAAAACCTAGAAATGATTAAATTTATTTTTGTGATTTAGTGGTCCTAATCCCATTACACTATCCGGTTACCCTAACCAAAAATCCTAAACTACGGTCTTGATGTTACTAAGCTCCCTCCTCTCTTATCAATCAACCCATCATTCCACCATCGAATATGTTTAACCATTTTTGGCACCACCTTTTCCCTAGCCAATTAAAACTCAACACACTCCCCAAACACTTTCCTCTAACCCCTAGTCACAAGCCCTAACCTCTCATTTGTTTACCCATGAGTTTATGCCTAAACTATATCTTATATTCCCCCTCCCCATTTGTTTGGGAGAAAAGCAAGAGAGAAAGAACCATCCCTCCACCATCTTCTTCTTCTTTTTTTCTTTATTTCATTTTATTTTATCGAGAGAGAGTTGGTTGGGGAGTGAAGAAAAGAAGAAAGAAAAAGAAGAAAGAAGAAGAAGAAAGGAGAAGAAGTTTCGACGCGACCGAGGCCCATCCAAATCACTACGGTTTAGCTTAATCTTCGGAAGAAAGGTAGGTTACATCCTACTGAACCCATCGGTATATAATAAGTCAATTTTCGTTGAGTAGAAAGAAAACCCGAGCATTTCGTTAGTTGCAAGGTAGTGTAAATTCGTTTTTGACCTTTTGAGCTACTGGGTCCCATCCAAAACAATCCGAACCCAACTTTTTCCATGATAGAGTTGTAGTCCATTTCATAACGAACGTTTTGATATATAATACGTTGATTTTCGTTGAGTAGAAACAAAACCCAAGCGTTTCGATCGTTGAGGAGCAGTGTCTATGCGTTTTTGAACTTCTGAGCTACTGGGTCCCATCCAAAACAATCCGAACCCAACTTTTTCCATGATGGTGTTGTAGTTCATTTCATAACGAACGTTTTGATATATAATACGTCGATTTCCGTTGAGTAGAAACAAAACCCAAGTGTTTCGATCGTTGAGGAGCAGTGTCCATGCGTTTTTGAACTTCTGAGCTACTGGGTCCCGTCCAAAACAATCCGAACCCAACTTTTTCCATGATAGAGTTGTAGTTCATTTCATAACAAACGTTTTGATATATAATACGCTAATTTTCGTTAAGTAGAAACAAAACCCAAGCGTTTCGATCGTTGAGAAGTAGTGTATATGCGTTTTTTACTTTCCGAGCTCCTGGGTCACGTCCAAACCACTTCAAATCCAACTTTTTCTGTGATAGAAGTGTATTTCATGTCCTAACGAACATTTTGATATATTATTTGTAAATTTTCATTGTGTATAGTCAAAACTCGAACGTTTCGATAGGTGGAGCGCATGACTATCACCTCACTCGGTATAGCCACCAACTTGTAATCAAGTGAATAGTTTGGGCAGTCAACTACACCAGGCCTAATTTTTTATTAATTACAGTTTGACCCCTAAACTTTAGATTTATTATTGTTGGGTCCCTAAACTTTAGATTTTTAACATTTTAATCACGAATTTTGGTTACTTTATATTTTAACCTTGTATTGCAAAATTTTGTATCACATTAGATTAAACATGATTTAATTACCAAGTACATGACCAGACTAGAAAATGTGCCCGTGTGTTTACATATAAAATTAACAAATCCAATAATTGATTGACACGTAATCAAAAATGCCAAACGTTGGCAATTATCTGTCAATGAAGATACATTGGATTAAAAGAATACATTGGAGTAAATACGATGTCGTATTGTCTCTTAAAATCAAAAAGCGGTTAGTGGCAGTTACAAGTCAAGGATAAAATAGAAACTGGCTTCGAAGCCATGATGTTAACTGCTGAACATGTAAACTCCACGTGTAAATTTGTGAAACGGAATAGATAGCAGTTAGAACACGTGGAGTATTTCTTGAGAGGCAGTTATTTTCTTAACTCGTAATCATTTGAGTTAGTGTAAAATAATTGTGCAGATTCAAAATAAAAGCTTATGGAAGAAGAATTGGAAGAATTCAAATTCAGACGTGGAAGAGGGAAGAAACTGCCAACTCGAAGAGTAGAAGTTAGAGTTCGAAGCAAGCCAAGTTTAAATTCGTTTGAGCGGGAAGTTCAAACTGCAAGCAGCGTCTATAAATAGAAGAAATTGAAGAGTGAAAAGGCCCCCAGACAAATCTTCAACAAACAGCTATCAAAAAACTGATGCTTGGCTTGTTCATTGGCAAAGTAGTTTAGGATTTCGAACTCAGTTCGAAGTAGATTAGGAAGTAGATTAGGAAGTAGTTAGGATTAATCTCGATTGTTCTTATAACAATCACCTGTTCGAAGTTCTTGTTCTTGTTCTTGTATTTGAAGTTGGAGGCAATTTCGAAGTAAGTTTACCTTTGATTTATCAATCGAAGTATCTTGTTTCTTTGTTGTTCTTTAATTTCCTAAGTATATTGGTTTGCATTTCTTCACTTGTTAAGAAAAAATCCTCTTAATTGAGGTAATTGAACCAACACAACACAATCGCCTGATTATATTTGGTTTTTCCAAACTTAATCTGAGGGAGGAGATTGAAACTCTCTCTGGCACGCTCGCACTCGATTATTTTTCTATAAAGAAGTAAAGAACCACGAAACACCGTGATTATCTCTTGACCATTTTTGCAACCGTACTTATTTATTTATTAGACATGTTGATTATTATTATTGCAAGTATCAAGATTTTAGAAAATGATATACATTTCTTATATTATCACGTGGGTTTTAATAAGGTATTTTACGTGTTTACCCTTCGTTGTGGAAAAATTATAATCTTGCCCTTGCATAAAGTTTTATTTACAAAAGGCCCCCAAAGTTAGTAAAATTTCGCGGAGGGCCCTAGAACCGTGAAATTACTTTTGTCACCCTTATACTTACTTAAAATTTCGAGGGCGACCCCTTACTGCTATAAATTACATTTATGACCCTACACTTTATTTAATTACGTTAAGACCCCTTGTTCTCAATTACTTTGGTTTGTGATGACTTGTGAACTTGTGAATCGTGTTATTTGCTTTTGTGACCCTTAGAATATCGTTATCATTTTGCTTCTTCTGTTGTGCATACTTATCATGAAATCGTTGAATGTTAGAATGGACACTTAGGTTCCCAGGTTCGTTGATCGTATGCAGATTTCACGTAGACGTTGAGGTTAATGGAAATTGAAAATGAATTGATTTATGGGGAGTCACCCCGAGATTTGTTGAATGACATACAGCCAAGTGATTTCAGTTTGGAGGATTATTTGGCAGCCTGCCAGTATTTCGAAACCCTAGGATATGATAATCTGTGATTACTTCATTTGAATTCTGAGGCGTTAAAAGGGTTGATGTATTATAGACCGAGTTACGGCTATATACCTACAGGAGCTGACAGTTGTTACTTGTAGCCTAGTGGTACAGTCAGTCCCTGGGAAATTCATCCTTGTGAGGCGGTTGACGATTGGATTAAGTACGTAACTTATGGCCTTCCGTCAGGGCTCCCAGTCAGGGCAAGCAAGGGGGGAGTTTAATCACGGATTGGTCATAGTCCTTAGGCCCTGATTGGATGCAGCATTACAAGGGGTATAAAATTATACCCCCTTCCCTTATCCCGGTCCCACGATTTTATGCATGGTTTGGGAAATAAAAATGCACCCGGATAATTTTATACCCCCACCCCTTTAATACCCCTATATACCCCCCAGCCCTTATTAATTAATAACACCCCCCTATTACTATTTTATACCCCCCAATACCCCCTACCAAATTACCCCCGTACCCCCACTTATCCCCCTTCTCTTATTCGATCTCCAGAAGCCCTAGCCACACAAAACGACTGCTGTGTTTTCTGTGGCTCTGGCGAGTGGCGATTCAGGCAATTGAGGCTGTCGTATTCGTCTTCTCCGTGAACTCCGGCGACCGAAATCTCATTTCTCAGGTAACTCTAGCTTCTGGTTCATATTCCGCTAGGCCGCCGTATTCGGCTTCTCTCTTCTGTGTTTTCTGTGGCTCAGATTTTTCAGTTGATTGAGTTGTATTTTTGTATTTTTGGATCTGTCTGCACAACGAGAGTTCCCATATCTTTCAAGTATATATGAGTTGTAGCTTTTGGATCTGTTTTCTTATCACCTCTTGCTAGATCTGTTTTGTTTAGAACCTGTTCATAGAACTTTTTTTTTTTTTCTCGTTACTTTGATAATGGAAAGGTATAGGTTGCTTTTCATGTCCTGGAGCCTGCCATAGCTTTCATGTACATATGAGCTATACTTGGTGGTGTACCTAAGTCATTTTCTGTATATAAATATACCGAAAATGATACAACAACATTGACAACACGGATGGAAAGTGATACTAGCAATTACACTAACTTCTCGAGAGGGAAAGGTGTAACTTAGAAGGGAAAGGTGCGATATTAGTCCAGGGGAATTGAAGCTCTAAAATATTAACCTATACAGCGGGTCGAACTGACTTTTTTTTGCTTAAAACTGCACCAATTTACCCCCTAAACTATAATTAATAATAATAATTTTTTAATTACGCAAATTATTTATATATTTTAATTCTTCACATTTGTAATTTATTTATTTAGTTTTGTATTTATTTTATTTAACTTATGTATAATCTACCAAAAAACGTGGATAAGGGCAAATTGGTCTTCTGTATCATCCACCCAATCTTATACCCCCATATAAGCATCAAACCAAACCAAGTACTATTTTATCCTTCTTTCATCCAAACCAAGTACTATTTAATCCCCCCTTCTTAAATGTCACATCGTTGTGGGTCCACCCTTACTAAATAATACCCCTTACTATTTTATCCCCCCTTACTATTTAATCCCACCAAAACTTATCCCGCATCCAATCGGGGCCTTAGTGGTTATTTGAGAGGAACGTTCTCTAGGTTGAGAACTTAGATGCAAATGTAAGTTAATGGCTAGTAATGAAATCAGTTATGTGTTTACTCTTTTACGTACTGCTTTTCAATCATATATGTTGTTCTTGTATGTTATGTAAGGGTTGGGGGTTAGAGTAACTATTGAGTGATTTATCGCTCACGGTGTTACACTTCGTGTGACCCTGGTATAATACCATGATGTTGCTTCGTGACTCGGACATATTATGCCAGATTGTGATCAAACAGGAGGTGTAGGTGTCGAGGGCGACGTTTATTTTGGAACAGAAGGTTTTCCAGTGGATCAGGCTCAAGAGGAGCATTGGGATCAAGATCTCAACCTTAACCTGTAGAGCCAATCTCCCTTATTTTTTTGTGTTGGAAAACTGTAATCTAATTTTCCAACAAAGTACTATATTATTGTTGTAATCGAACTAAGACAATTATGTTATTTCCGCTTCTTAATTAATGAGATCCTTTTTATTTATATTAATCATTTGTAAAATGATTTAAATTAATGCTTCCGAAAATCGGGGCGTTACAACATGGTATCAGAGCTATAGGTTCAAACCCTCGGCCTTGGGTAGATTGGGTAGATCACATTCCCGAGAGTATAACCTAGGTAGCTAATTCAATACTCTTATTTATAACTAATGTTATGAGCTATTCTACTAAACCTAGTTAAATTTATCTTATAGATGGATGCTAATCATGCTGCACGAAGAGAAGAGGAAATAAGGAGGATACGTGCACGCATGGAATTGATGGGACCCGACTACAGCATGAGTGGTGATCCTTATTTCTCCGACATGTTCCCTATTATGTATGCCGAAATACAAGCTCAAATGGATGCCCAAATAGCCAACCAACAATCAGCTGCATTAGACTATGACTTCGAGGATCCGGAAGAGCCAGAATTTAATGAGGAAAATCCAGTTGAGCCAGAAAACAACGAAGAGGATCCAGTTGAGCCAGATTATGACATTGAAAGTCCAGAGGAAACAGAAGGGAATGAGGTCGATCTAGAGCTGGAGGAAGAAGATAGTACTTCTGTGGAAAATGACGATGAGGCCATCTATGGGGACCTACCCCCAGTGATAGACGAGGATGGAGAAATGCAGGAACCAGATGATGATGATGACGATGATGACGACAACGGCGGCGGCTGGATAGAATTTCAGCCGGTGGGCACAACACAAATCTTGATTCAAATACATCTGTTTACCTGAACATTGAACCAATGTACCCTTGTGCTTGGAAGCTTCGAGCACGGCCTTACTACTTAGGCCCAGTACAAACACTCTCTCCCTGCCGAAAACAATACTTACAGAATTGCAGTACCACCAGGCTTTGCACGACATTACTTTGAGTTCTTTTTCCACACCCAAGTCAAACATCATATCGCCAAACCTGGACTTCGATGATCACCAAACTTACACAGAAGAGTCAGTCAATGTGCGACGTTATCCTGAGGAAGAAGAAGAAGGACCATGGGTGCGAGTCACCTGGAAATGCTACGGAATATACGAAGATACCCTCGAACAAAAACCTAATGCGGTTAAACTACCTGGATTTCTTTGATTAGCTCAAGGGGGTAGAAGTTGGGGAGAGAACTGCGAGATGACTATAACACTGCTTTTCTAGGTTGTAAGCCTCTAGAGTTAGTATCGTGTAATAGTAATGTTTGTATTTCCTAATTGACCTTTGTGGTCTTGATGTAAGCTTCTGTGGCTTTAGTAGTACTCGTACTAGGTTGTATTTCATTTCAATTCTAATGTACCTCTAACCCTTGTACTTATTTTATCATCTATGAAATCACTATTATGTTTATCCTTCTAAACAATTTTTTTTTTTTTAAAGCTTATGTTCTAACTAAAACATGAAAGCTAGAACCCCCTCTTTACGAAACATCCAAATTTTAGATGGTGAACATGAGGAACGGTCACAATGGCAACAACAACAACAACCAAAACGATGAGAGGAACGACGGACAGATCGGTGTATAAGACCTCACTCATATGTTTCAAGCTTTCATAGCTGCAACCACCAACATCCCCCGACAACCACTAGCTCATACACTTCAGGGCTCTTTAACTCGTAGTCAGGTCTTGAACGAGTTCTGCAAGCGTCGACCACCAACCTTCCATGGCGAGCCTAACCCGACCGCTGCGGAAACTTGGCTTGAAGAAATCAAGAAGGTGTTCAAAACATGAGAAATCACGAGAGATGAAGATTGCATTGCATTGGCTACGTACCAAATACAAGGAGAAGCTCAACACTGGTGGAAAATGACGGAGACGCTCCACGACGTGACGACGATGACATTTGAAAACTTCGAGACAATCTTTCTCGACAAATATTTCCCCACTCCAATCAAGCAAGCGATGATTCAGGAGTTCATGAGCTTGAAGCAAGGCTCTATGACTGTCACTCAGTACGTTGCCAAGTTCGAGGAACTATCTCGATACGCCAAAACTCTCGTGCCGACAGATGAAGCGAAAGCAAGGAAGTTTGAGTGGGGACTCGGAGAGACACGTCGATCAGTGATGGCACTAGAATACCCCACGTATGCACAAGTGGTAAAATGCGCACTCATGATGGAACGAGAAAGCACTGACTTCAAGAACATATCGAAGGGCAACCAGGCATGAGGAGGGCCAATTCGCAACAACAGCCAGGGGTACTCCGCACCCAAGCCGTATGCTCAGAACTACAACCAGTCTCAACCACAAAACAACCAGCAATGGAGGAACAACGACCAGGGCCAGAACCATGGGTCGAATCAAGGACCATACCAAAACCAGGGACAGAAGCAGGCATCAAGTGGAGGATGTTATCAATGCGGTCAATAATGGCATTGAGAAATCTGTTTTTTTTTTTTTTTTTTGGGATTCTAGTTTCCCATTTGGGGTGAGGATGGAGGGTAAAAAACAAAGACACATTGGGAAATGGGGCAGAGACGGAAACAGGAAAAGGGTTCAAAGATCAGGAACAGAGATAGTATGACCCCGATCTTCCTCCATGACCAACACTACCGACAATCATGGAACGATGAAAACTACTCAAATAAATAAAAGTACATTTCTAAAATCTTTTTTATTTGGTGTTGATTATGATCGCGTACATTACCCCTTTCCAAATTCGATTGCCCTTGGAAACAAGAATCTATGATATAGCTCGTTTGGTTTGATTTGGTTTGGTTATGGTTTAACTTGGAATTAATGTGGACATGATTGGGTATGAAGACATCATTATGACCAAATTAAAAGCTTGATTTTTTTGTGATAAGTAAACAGCTTGATTTATGGGTGTTTTGCTAATAATAGAGCCAAATTATGTTTTTGTCCTTATTCAAAAAAATTCCCATTTGTAAGTTTCGAGTTGATTTTTTTTTTTTGTAAATTATTGGTTAATCTCGATGAGACAAATCTAAAAAGTAAAAATTAGTATCAAAATATCAAAAAAGTTCACTTGTTTTGGATTATTTTTTACTTTATTCATAAAAAATTTAGTTTCGTTAATAATTTTATTGCTGTTTAGATTCCTCTAGTCAAGACGAACCAATAATTCACCAACAAATCGATGCAAAACTAACAAATGCGAATATTTTTTGAATAAGGACAAGAAAATAATTTGGCTCAATTATTTAGCCAAAACACCTTTAGTAATCAATCCTTTTTTTTTTTTTTTTTATCTTATAACATCACTTTTTTTTTATACACTTTTTCACACATTAAAAGATACTTATATATTGAAAAAAGATGGATTGCAGATGTAATAGGTGAAATGCGAAAATTGATTCGGAAAAAAAAAATAAAAAAATAAAAAATAGAACACAATGTGAAGATTAAAATGATACAAAATCCCAAATCCACAATTCAATAAAAGACACCTCAATCTAAAGATGGCGACTGCCATCAAACTCCAATTATATTTGCTTTCCATTTCCAGATGCTCTCATCAGTTGATTACTTCACAATAAGGCAGTTGTCCTATACATGAATTAATAATGTTGGGAAACTGATGCTGGTGAATGGGACATAGTCCTAACCTGAAATGCCAAAATTGTTTTTCCTTTTTTATTCGACGGTCAGGGGTGTTCAGACCAGCTTACGCGTGTCTTGACTATTTCTCTTCCTGGTCCAATCAAAGGCATATCATCTATGCCGGCACTAAGAGATTGACAAGAAATTTCTCTTTTGTGATCTGGCCCTGAAAAGTTGCCAAATTTTGAATTCAAGATATCCTGGTTTACAATTTATTCCTTAAGCCACTTGAGCTACCCTCGTGGTTGACATATTTTCGTAATTCCAACTAATTAGGACAGGGTACATGAACACCCAATTTCCCAATCAATTAGTAAAAGGGAAGCAAATAGAAAAGCAAAGAGCAATGCTGCGACACGGACTTATATGCAAGGACAAGGACATAAATGAACATAGACGTACCTGGAAGGCCGGAACCATTCAATGTACTTGCATAAATTTGGATCCGGGGTACGTGCATAAATCTGGATCCGGGGTGGGTGTTATCCCAACATGGATGCTGTCCCTAAAAGGGACAGCACCACCCCATTCATATCTTTTAAGCTTTATACTCTACCATCAATTTGAGTCTTTCACCAATGTAGGTCCCCTCCCAAGTATGGAACCAGATGTGGGACCAACGATGTTTTAGCATATATTTTGCTGTACTCCCCTAGACCAATTGATTCAACAGTTACCAGCTTCCTATATTGACGTATAAAGAATTTCAATCAGGGGATAGAGGAAGGTAGAATACCTGACGATGCATTATTACAAAAACAATATTTGGAGTTCGACAAAAGGACGAGATAAAAAATTATGTCGATCGATCCACTTGTCCTCTACGAATACCACGCAAGAAAAAAATATTGTGTACCTACCTACATACGCTGCTGGGTTCTTGTCGTATCAATATCCTAATTAATTGTAATGATTCACCATCTTTCTTGTATGAGTCAATCCCACATGTCTTAATCCTTTCGCCTCTTGTGCGAAAAGGAATCACGCAACTCAGAGAAGTAGATCGGACCTTGCCGAGCAAAGAAGAAAAGAACACTAATCAGGACCGTTTTCCTTACTATACCACAGCAGGCTAGCTAGGATGGTGCATGAGTTTCAAAATGTGTTCAAAAATTTAGGTTTTGTATTCCCCGAGCCAATCTCAAACAAGCCCTGTAGGCCTTGAGCAATTATAAGCTCGGTTGAGGTTATAATTTATCCCAAAAAAAAAAAAAGCCCGGTTGAGGTTGTGCACAACTATGTTGTAATGTGGTCAACTAGGCTGGTACAAGGCCGGCCACACTACGATTTGCTTCTGTCATTAAGCAAAGAATGAAGACAAGAAACGACACCCCCACCCCAAGGGGTTGAATTCTAGTTTTACACTTCGAACATGAATGCAAGCTTTGGCGCTTAATGTGAGTCGAGAGACATATATACTGTGTTGTGTCTTTCTTGAAATCTTATGCAGACTATCAAATGACCTAACCAGCCATCAATGCATCACACAAACCGACGCAGATGAACATTATTTAGTCCTAGGCCATATATAAGCTTAAAATTTGTGAAAAACTGGGCCAAGCTTATCATGGAAGAAAGGTGCCTGATGGACTCTCAACTGCGCGCAGGAGCAGAAGTCAAGAATACCTGCTTGATACCTATTGAATGGACTATACAGTTAATGGGAAACCATAAATTCATGGAAGATACCATAACATGCTCAAAGGATATTTGAGCGACATCCTCTTTAGGATTTATTTTTGGATGATATACATTCGTCTTAGACTCTCATCTTTGGAGCAGAACAAGGTTGAAACTTTATATGGACAAAATTTGTTGGTTATCCAAGTGCCTGAAGTGTGTGTTGTAAGCTATATGACCCACGTGATAATTAATGTGAAGTGGGTTGTCAGTTGCCACCAGCCTTCTCCGTTGTCACCCTAATGTGTAGGTGAGATTTGGATGAGAGAGTATGGGTTGCAACTCTCCTACTTACTCTCATCTCCCATCATTGATGGGTAGATGAGAACAATTGTATATGTACGAGGAAGAGGTTCTCTCCCTGCCCATGAGTGTTTTTAGTACCTCTCAGGCTTTTCCCATCCCTTTTCTGTGAGCTTGATCTAAAGTGTTTGGGGTCAAGGGAGAGAAATCTTTTTCTCCTAAGAAGCTTGTTCTTTCAGTTAAAGGTCGGATTACCACCTTGCTTATCAGCATAGATCGAGATTGGTAAATCCTATTCATGTAAATGTTAATTTCCGCAGTATGTTTTGAATGGTGAAAAATAGTGATGTTCTAGATTCTGTAAATTTAGTTTACATGCGTGACTTTTTGCTAGCAATCACTTCCTTGAGTTTAGGTTGGCTACAGTCTCTTGTCTGACCTTTCTGTTTTGGGTAACTATTCCTATTCCAGATGATTGATGATTGATGACGGGATTGGATTAGGAGAAAAAGCCAGGGATTGTCCCTTAATCCAATGGGTAAAACAAACAAGGGGGATGAGATTGAATTAGGGTTAGGACTAATTGAGGCCAATACTCTCGGGTCTGAGCCAAGCTTCAGATTATCTTACCGCTTCAATCCAACGGCCAATATTACTTCTTAAAATTTTATTCCATCCTTTATCACATCTTAACCAAACATAGTAGTACAAAACTATATATAATCTCCACCTTTATGGCTTTATCCACATGAGATAAAAAAAACAAATGGACCTCCTAATATTAACTAATACCATGGTATTACCTTCAAACAAACAGGCCCAACCAAATTACATTAGTCCAAATAGAGAGACTTGATGGCCCAAAGCAAATTACTGGCCTATTAACTTGATAAGCCAAACCCAATATAACTAGTAATAGCTTCATAATTCAATCTATATTGGGGTTACTGTATGTAGTCAAGGCAATGTGGGATGAGGATGAGGAACCGGGGGCCCTGTGGTGAGTGAGCTCACTACATGCGTACAGTGAGCTCTCTTAGCCGTCCGATCCGAGATCAACGGTAAATGTAAAAGTGATTAGAGTTAAAGTAAATGTAAAAGTGTTTTTCAAAGTGTAAGACGGTCCGGTAAATTAAATGTAAAAGTGATTAGAGTTAAAGTAAATGTAAAAGTGTTTTTCAAAGTGTAAGACGGTCCAGTAAATTAAATGTAAAAGTGATTAGAGTTAAAGTAAATGTAAAAGTGTTTTTCAAAGTGTAAGACGATCCGGACCGTTGATTTTGGATCGGACGGCTAAGAAAGCTCACTACACGCATGTCGTGAGCTCACTCACTACACGCATGAGGTGAGCTCACTCACTACAGGCCCCCCGAATCCGAGGATGTGAGAGTACCTCCACTCTTTACTCTCTCTCTCTCTCTCTCTCTTATTATTTATCAAACTTGAATATATGAGTGAAATGGATTTGGGTTACAGTTGTGCAGCCCATGCACAACAGGTGTTGTGCACCATCCGGGCAGTCGGGTGCTCGGATGGACGGTCGAGATTTTATCTTGCACACACGACAACGAATATTTTGGATGCAAAGGTGCCGAGGTAAAATCTGGGCCGTCCATCCGAGCAACGGACGACCCGGATGGTGCACAACACCTGCTGTGCAGGTGCTACTGTGTAGCAACCCCTTCTCCAAGTGAAATTCCTAGATGTGTTCTTACTTTTTTACTCAAATCTATATTAAATTGAGTTTTATTCAAATTTTTACCCATATTTTGCAAGCATATTTCTCCCCTCTTAAATTTACAATATTGTCATTAACAAAACATTTATACAAATTTGTGCTTAGATTTGAGTTTGTCCATTTAAGTGTTTGATTCAATAAGGCCTTTACTCAATTCTTTACACTACTACTAGAGAAAATTTTGGGTGCAAATAGAGTATCACGTGACGTCTTGCGTGATACCCGCAACGACCCATCACAACCGTCTAAAACTGCCACGTGATACCCGCGCCGCCAAGTTTTTCTCCTGAATTTGAGTGAAGGTTGGAGAGAAGCTTATTCAACTTTTTTTTTTCCGGCCCCGTCCCATTCCGAATAGAAGAAGAAAAAAGAAACAGGGTCTCGATGAAACCTCCCAGGGAGTACTCACTTCTATCTACTGCTTCGGTTCAACTTCTCTCTCTCTCTCTCTCTCTCTCTCACACACACACACACACACATTTGCACGCACATGCATTCATCTCTACGCATGTAAGCATTCATCTCTACGCATGTATCGATTCATGTTGGTGATATTACAATAATAAACACCAAGAATTAAAATTTACAATGGACAAATTAACAGGCTGAGGCACGGAAATCTCGCTCTCTTTAAGGAGATTCAAGCCCTCTATGGTAATAAACCGGTGAAGTAGAAAATCTCTGGCTTGTCCCCTCAAGGATACAACAGCCCGATAATTTATCGTGTGGTTCGAACCTACTCTGCACAAGTAAGAGAACCCAAAGCTCCACCAATTAAATACCTTACACTTTGCCCAAAACACTCTCTTACGGACTATGTTTTCTAGGAGAACAAAGTTGAAAGAGAAAAACTAATAACTTAATTTGTGAGCCCACGGCCAATTGGCTGGGAATCCACTCCTATTTATAAGGAGGAGTGTGCATGCATATGGATGCACTAGATTCATGCATGGATGGACATTGAGTAATTGCCATTGAATGCTCCATTTGTCCTTTACTAATTATGCAATGTATTTAGATCTTGTAATCTTATCTTGATCTTGTAATCTTATCTAGTTTTAATTATGCAATCTCATTTGATAAGATTCCAATTATCTTATCTAGTTTGATTAAAAATCTGCCACCTTGCACACAATCACGTAATGGAAAAATGTGTAATAGATATCCATATAAAAAATCAACAATAATGTTAATAATGTTATTAATATTAAACTACTACAAAAACCAACAATTCATGATCTTTTTTTAGGTTTTACGCGGAATTAGGGAGAAAAACTTCAAATATTTTGCAGCTAATCAACAAATAATAAGTCTCTTAAATTCCTGATTCGAATTCCATTAGAATAACGAATCACGACAATCAATTATGAACATTTTGCGGCAAGTCTTTTTCTGATAACTCAGACAGGTTCCGCGCAACTCGATTAGTCGAATTCCAATGGGGAAGAACGAATTCTTGACACCGAAAGCAATCGCGAACCGAATAAAGGCAAAAGGTCTCCAAAAGCTCCGTTGGTACTGCCAGATGTGCCAGAAACAATGCCGGGACGAGAACGGATTCAAGTGCCATTGCATGAGCGAGAGACACCAGCGTCAGATGGAGGTCTTCGGCCAAAACCTTAACCGTATTGTCGACGGCTATTCAGAGGAGTTTGAAACCTCCTTCCTCGATCACATGAAGCGCAGCCACCGATTCAGCCGTATCACCGCCACCGTGGTGTACAACGAGTACATTGCTAATCGCCACCATGTTCACATGAATTCGACGCAGTGGCCGACTTTGACTGAGTTATATGGGGCGTGAGGGGAAGTGTAAGGTGGAGGAGACCATGAAAGGATGGTTTATTACCTACATTGATAGGGATTCAGAAACCTTTTTTAAGGAAAAGATGAAGAGTAAGTGAGCAAGGTCGGATTTAGTAGATGAGGAGAAGCAGGAGAGGGAAATTAGGAAGCAAATTGAAAGGGCAGAACAGTTAATAATACCGACTGGGACGGCAGAGACTAAACTCATCAAGCTATTGGAGAAACCAGATAATGGTGAGAAGATTGTGATTAGCCTGTGTTCGTCGTCCTCTTCTAAACCTGTCATCAAAGAAAAAGTTGGGAATTCTAAGTTGCTTTTTGAAGAACCAGAGACTGAGAAAGTTAAAGAGAATAATGGCAAGTCAGTTAAAACTGGGGTTGGGAGTACGTCGGCATTGGATGATTTGATGGAAGAGCAAGAGAAACCAAGGGAGCGGATCAATAGGAAGGTGTACTGGTTGCGCCTGACAGTCTGAGCGGCTCATTAATGGGCTCAACCACCCCGCATGCAATACATTTATGGCTAGCCACCAACCCTGCAGGCTGCGCCTGTAGGGGTACTTGATGGACAGGGGAATGTCAACACGACAAGTGACTCCTCAGGGAGGACAGCGGCCGAGGGGCCGCATGAGGGACAGACGTCTATCAATGCATTAAATGCAATGGTAAGAAAGGGGCGCGTGAGGTCCCCGAGGAGCGTGTGGGACACGCTCCTCCACACCTATAAATAAGGCCATCAACTACCTCACTCTGCATCGCTCTCTCTACATTTGAATACTCTCAACTGCACACTCTCTCTCTCTCTCTCTAGAGCTCTTCACTAAACTTCTTCCTCTGTTGCTGACGTAGCCATCGGAGTGCCTTCCCGGATCACCACCATCCGAGCTAGGCACTAACGTGGTTGCTCCCTTGTGCAGGTCTTCCGGTGTGTCCCAGGGACTTTAGCTCTCTTCTCCGACGAGTTCCTAGAGCCCCAGTGAGATTCAACCAGCTCCTCCTTTTCCGTACAGAACCAGAGCCAAAAGAGGTCATTCCGGTGAAGCGTCTCCCACATATGTGCTTAGGGTTGATAAGGAAGAGCTTGAAACAGTGATTCCACAAATTGTGGGGCTTGTTAAGATAGTTAATGGGGCTTACCATGGATCAAATGCACGCTTGCTAGCAATGAATGCAGACAAGTTTTGTGCCAAGGTCCAGATTGAGAAAGGAATATACGATGGGAGGGTGCTTCAGGCTGTTGAATACGAAGATATTTGCAAAGTTAGTATGGGAGATATCTCATATACAAGTAGATGGTGGACTCCCCTGTTCTTCCTAGTGGAACTTTTGGGTTGGTAAGCAAGCTAATTTCAAAGAAACTAGTATTACAGACCATTGCAAATATTTGTATCCATCAGTTTATCTTTCTTCAAAGTTAGCAATGGCCACAAGTTGGTTTTGGAAATGCAGGTTTTAACTTCCCCAGTTATCATATGGTTCCTGTCCTCAGCATACTACTTGGCATAATGAGGCTCAGGAGTATTTTGTTCATACTGAACTTTTGATAATCCGTTCTCTTTCAAGTGATGTTATTGCTCTAATATTCATTGACAAGGTAGGTTGGCTTTGCATTTTCTGCTCACCTATTTTTTATTTTTTGTTTCTAGCGATTCAAGTTTCACTACTTATTAGACAGCTTTGTGTATAAGTATTTTGTGAATGCATAGTGCACAACCTTAGTTATAGGGACAGAGCCAGGAATTTTACTACGCATGGGCGAATATTTTATCCAAAATACTTTGCAGGGGCGAGCCAGGAATTTTCTAGCTTAAAATGATGTTTACTATGTCTTTGGCATTTTTTTGTATGCATATTATAGGTGTTCTAATTGGAAAATATGATGTTAAATATGATTGTCCGAGTAAACATGTCCAATAAGAACTTTGGCCATTCGGGGGGGGGGGGGGAAATGGTCCAACATGAACGATTGACTGTTCATGCAGATTGCCTTCATCTATTTGCCACATTGGAAGTAACGAGTCCAAGTAACCATGTCCAATAAAGATTCTATACCCTTATTTGAAAGATCCATGTAACATAGTGACATTTCTCTCCGACTATGCAAAACAAATTGTATAAGGACATTAGTTTTAACTAGTTTTAACTTATTCACTTGGGAAATCGGTTGCATTTTAACTTTTTAAGGTATCGGTTTCAAGAGAATATTGCTTACAGAGCATTTTTCTGGTTTTTAGCTGAAGGGACTAACATATGGATTTTGGGTGGTTAAAATGTTGAACTGCGATGAATAGGAACTACAATACAAGTATTTCTAATCCATGAAGCACCGACACCTCTAGGGCTCATTGTATTGCAATGTCGGGACACGGCGGGACACGGTTTAATTTAATTTTTGGGGTGGGACATGGTTGGGGACACAGGGGGACACGGGTGAGACACGGACGGGACACGGATGGGGACATAGCGGGGGTCAAAATGATTTTTTTTCAAAATTTAAGGGTAAATATGTTAGAACTTAAAAAGTTTTAGGTTAAAATGTAATTAAACATATAAAAGCGCATATATATCACGTTTCTAACCCTAATCTGATTGACGAGGAGCACTGGGTAGACATCTCGATCAGACCTCTCTCTCTCTCTCTCTCTCTCTCTCTCTCTCTCTCTCTCTCTCTCTCTCACTGGTTATGTATGTATACTGCGTGTGTGTCTATTGTACATCTCTTCATCGGGAGCTTCATACACAATATCTTTCACGTGTGTCGATTTCAGACCAATTTAATTTGAAGCTGAAGGTATTAAACGTAACTGTTCAGTCGTTGCTTTCCTCTACCCAATAAAGCATTGAACTTTGGGAAAACCATTTCTTCATTCAACTTTGGGAAAACCAACCAATTGCTTACTTTTCCTATAATCAACAAAGAGATTTTCTCAAATGGCTATGTAGAAGAATTTGAATTCCAAAGAATTATGCTGACATTCTCCAAGGAAGTCAGTCAAACAGGAGAAAATTTTGGGTGCCGAGAGGGTGTACATGTGGTACCAAGCGTCAATCTTGGCCGTCCAAAAGTGTTTTGGACTGCAGAGAGAGAGAGAAATCTGAGCCGTCCAAAACACTTTTGGACAGCCGAGATGCGCGACGGGTACCGCCACGTGGTACTCGTCTGACACCCAATTTTTTCTCGTAAAACAGGATCACTTGACAGTAAATGACGAGAATTCATTCCTATACTAATTTAGCACTAGAAAATAAGTCTCGTGCACAATACATGATCGCACACAAATTGGTGCCAAAAGAATTGTGTTAGCCCTTTAAGTCGTTGAATTAAATGACACAAAATAGAATTGATATGCGTCTAGTTAATTAGCATCTAAAAATTATTTAAAAAACCTAAGAAATGGGTAAAATAAAAATCTTAATAAGACCTTTTTTTTCCCATTGTAAGATATTTAGACCCCTCCCAAAAAAACTAATTGCTATAGAATACAAAAAAAAAGAAGAAAAATCACCTTATTGAAGAAATAGAAATTACACAAAACTTTTCATATTGTAGCGTTGGAACCTATTATCTATTGTATGAACCTTTTTTTTTTATAATAGAATAGAGAAAATTTTATTAATTGTACTAAAGCCACTACATAAGAAAAAACGCTGGCGATAAGCAAAGACCTAAACAAAGCATCAGCTGTCATGACCGGGTTTCAAGCCTACAGAGACAGTTAGACACACAAAAACTATGCCAGTGCCAATAGATAAAAGGCCAAACAAAAGGCTCAAGGACACCGACAACAAACGCAGGCCAACATAAGGCCTAAGAACTTAATTGTATGAACCTTTTAGATTGAAGAAGATGAAAATGAACTCTTCTTCACTTCCATGTGGCATAGCCACTTGTCGAGTAGTACTTTTTCGATGGAGGTGGTAGTAATAGTTTTGGCGGCGTTGGCAGATTCGCAGCCAAAAGAGTAATTTTTTCAATGGTGAGAAGATAGAGAAGGGCGGGCAAACGAACTCACTACTTTTGAGAATTCCTTGGTTTATACAAGTGAGCCCCTTCAAAAGATAAAATTTCCAGGACTTGGAGCGTAAGTCATTTTATGGTTCATGTTTAAAATTGTTTTCCCAAAGTAAATTGGTTTACTTAAGTTTGTTCAGATAAATAAAAAAAATGGAATAATTTTTTTTCAAATAAATATTTCTACCTTAAAAACAGAGTCTAACAAAATAAAAATTAGAGAATCAATGTAGAAAAAAAAACCTATGAAAAACTGGATCTTGAAGAGCCAAAGGCCCATTTTCATGGAAAATAAAAAGCATGTAAAGGTATGAATTATGGAGACAGAGAAAAATAATACTAACAAGAAGCAATAGAAAACCTATCAGCTAGCAATTTTGAAATCACCCGGTCAAAAAAAAAAAAATAGTAGCAAAAAAAGGCCAAAAAATAATTACATAGAGGCTAAAAATGCAACGGTTAAATAGCAACCTTCCATATATTATTTTCTTTTCTTTTTTGGTACGTGGGGAATGTATGATATATTCTTTTCACACACTAAAATTTTCACTTTCTAGAAGATATAAAAATAAAAAATAAAAAGTAAAATGTAATTAGTATCATGTGATTAGTTTTTTGAAGGGAACCATGTGCTTAGTTTGCATTCATGAATGACGAAGAAACGTTGCGGAAGCGAAATTGTTCGGCTGATTGCTTGATTGGGCATGCAATGGAGATTGGTGTAGTTTTCATTGATGATCGATCGGCACTGAATAATTTGGGCAAGAGAGAGAGAGAAGAAATATAGGAGAGAAAGAGTAATGGTCAAACAAGTACAGGTGGGGACCACAACTATAATGTACTCTGTTCTTGGTTTCCATAAATACCCACATAGCAGACAACCATTTTTTTTTTTCCGGTAATTAAGCTTGAAAATAAAAAGAGGCAAAAGAATATACAGCCTACAAGGGGCATACCTCAGGGAGGACAAAAGCAAAAGAAAGAAAATAAAGGGAAATAAACTTAACCATCAAGACAGGATGGAAGTGCAGAAAACAAAAAATAAAAATAAAGAGATTCTAATCCTTCTAAATAAAAGGACCAGAAATTCTCACAATCACTGCATGAACTACTTTTAACTTGAACATGGAGACAAACTTTGTCTTAGAAGCTTCACAGCCTGATGATGACAGGGACTGCTGTGGCATCACGGCCAGTGACACTGCCTATTACAATGGCAGCCCCTTGTGCAGTGGGATGAGAAATGTAACCTTAGCTGAGTGGATTTAGATAAAGGATGAAGCACTACAACAAAGAACATAGCACCACACCGTGATTCTTGAACATTTTTGGGACTGCCCAGCACGAGCAGCACTTGGAGGTCTTGAACGCATCCAACAGCAGAAATTAAGGACTTGAATTGGGAGGACATCCCCCTCCTAGAAAGGATTATACAGAGCCATGGGACATCCCCCCAAGGCCAGGCCAACAACTAGCAAAAGCACTAAAAAACCATACAAAACACGTCACTGAATTTCCAGATTTCCAACTAGGGAATAAATGAAAATTTGGGCAGCATTTTGTTTGAAAATGTAGCAATCCAGCTGTACAAGAATACTGCCCAATCATCACAATAAAACAGCACAATAGAACCAAAATCTCTAGTTACATCAGCTCTGCCCAAAGGGATGGCAGTCCACAGGTTAAGATTTTCCAGAAAATGAGTCATCTCTGACCATAATTTCCCAGCTAATTAAGCACAAGCATGTAAGATCTGAACTAGACACAACATACTAATGCAGGTGAAATTAGTAACTAACAACCAGAAGCAATACAAAGTCATTGCCACAATGTTACTAGCAGATGAGCACTCATGCAGTATGTATTTGAAAACAAGCACCACATCAACGAGTCAAGCACACCCCTGCTTGCTCATATGCTAAATCATGTACTAAAATATGTATCAACAGTATGGCACCCGAGATGCATGAACAAAACAGCGGGTAGGATGAATCAAAGCAAACAACTAAGCACCACATGCTACAATATCCTAAATCTGTGTCTCTCTCTTCATCTCCCTCAAAACCTCACATCTTCCATTTCACTCTCTAAGGGTTCAAAACCTCACATGATAAGATTCTCCAACAATGCATAACACACCACTCAAAAGGAAATCTGAGGTACAAAGCACACATCTCGCTAGGTCGCACAAATAAGGGTGGATTCACACTTACTCCAACCATAATACCAGCGTTGAGTATGTTACCAACCCTGCATAAAGGTCCCAAATGGGATGTTAGTATAAAAATGGTGAATTGTGTCCCTTGAATGTACCTCCCGGTCTAATAACCTGCAAAACACACTGTCCCATCTGGGAAATTAGTAATTCTCAAGTTCTCTGCAACTCAAATGGGCCTTGGGGACCCTGCCACTGTGATAATACATCAGTTTGAATTAGCACAGCAGGTCAGTATGCTTGTTTTCCAGTTTAACACAAAAGTTTTCAAGTAGCTGGGATGTTCCAATTTTTAAGCAATGCATCAGCTCCCTTTGGGATCTTGTGGCTGGACATTAGTCTAAACCTAATCTCAGTGCATATTTTGTTCTCTATATCAGGGACACTGTGCTGGATATTCTGGAACTTTCTGAGATTTCTCTCAATCCATATGTGATATATGGAGACAGTAAAAGTCAGCTTAATCAAAGTGCTTTCCAAATCCTTCCTCTTAACAGCAGAGAGAAGATTGACTAGATTTGCAAAGGATTGGGGCTGCCAAGCAAGCTGAGATCTGTGGGAAACAGCATCCCAGACTTGCTTGGTAAAAGGGCAATTAAAGAATAGATGATCATGATTCTCCTCACTAGTGCAGAAACTGCAGCAAGAAGTGGTTTTAATGCCAAATAAAACCAGCCTGTCCTCAGTAGCTAGTCTATTCTGTATGGCAATCCAACCAAGAAGTGGTTTTAATGCCAAATAAAACCAGCCTGTCCTCAGTAGCTAGTCTATTCTGTATGGCAATCCAACTAATAAGACTGCATCTAGGAATATGAGAAGGAAACCAAACCACATGACTCCACCCAATGGTAGGAAACCTAACTCTAAGATGGTCCCATAATGAGGAGATGGAGAACTGTCCATTCTGTGTTAGAGTCCAGCTGTAAGAGTCTGTGTTTGTGGAGTTAAAGTGAGGTAAATGAGTTCTGATCTCATTCAACTCCCAAGTTTGGGTGATGGGAAATTTCCACTGATTAGCACGTAAAATGGTAGAGACCTTGGCATCATCTGGTACACCAGAGTCACACATAGAAGACAACCATTACTACATCACATGCCTAAAGCAAAAGCTTTGATGAGGACAAGACGGTAATTGAAATACTAACATAGTCCAATTGTAACTGAGCTGAAGGGGAATCACTGATCGGAGGAAATACTACTGTTTAACCCAGGACGAAAGCACTGTTCATGTGCACTCTCTTTTTATATACTAGTTTTATGCCTCGTGCAATGCACGAGACGCGTGCTCATTGGGATTGTAATTGTGGATGCATTGCCATTGACACACTGCCAAATCTTTGCTGCCATAGTGAGCAAAGGATACAGTGCAAATTACACCCCTCAAAAGATTTGCAAGGATGGAGTGTTTTTTTGGGATACTGGCTGCTTGGTTTTTTTCTTGAGTTGCAAGGTTTGACATATTCTGTTTCGTCTTCCATGGCTTTGTTCTCAGTTGACCTGCTAGGCATGTTTTCTGATACGCGGATTCGGCCTTGTATTCCTCTGTTTTCGATTTATTGTCTGGTGTTGGTGGTTCTAGTTGCAGGAGTGGTTGGTTTTCCCCTGCCTGTTCTGGTGCTGTCGCTTTGAGGTTGAGACAATGTTGAATTTGCATTGCTCGAGTCCTGCGTAGCTGTACATGGAGGCTTTGAGGTTGATGCTGCATTCCTGTGGAAGTATGTTCTTACGTCAATTGTGTTCTCCAACATTTCTGCTCCAATAATGCTGTAGAATTATTCTGCAATATCTGCAAACATTGCTGCTTGAATGGAACCAGTTGAATCAGTGATTTCAATGTTGACTTTTATCCTGCATGTTTGGAATATTTGTTATTCATCTATTGAAGTTTATTGAGGAAGTTTCTTTTGTTGTAAATTGAGGTGATACCTTGGCAGTGGTGGCACTTTTTGGTTGCACCAGATGTCTCCTTCTCCTTGTGTGTTTGTTCCTCTGTTGCATATTGAGCAAGCCAAGTAGTGGAATGGTTGGTGGTAGTTGGTGACTCGTGCTATGCCTTGAACGCTTGGAAATACATGGTGGGACAAATTGGCAATGTGTTTTCAAGGGGAAATCAGTGATTGCACTGCATTGTTAAGCAGAACCCTCGTGACCACTGAGAACATGCAACAGCTTCCATGTCTTCATTGAGCAGGGGGAAAATCTAACATATACACATGCAGCAGCACCAAGTCAGCCAAAATCAAGATTCGTCAGAAGAGCATTCCTAAAAACCACTCCAGAAATAGACATACCTCGAATGAATCTAGAGTTCCAGCACAAATCACTTCACCAATTTGATCTGATGCTAATGAAACAAATTGCTTAGAACGAGGGGTAGTCAAGGTCATAAAATTTCATTAGCTGGAAAGATCGCACGCACGGACAGTCCTATCAGGAGACGCACTTAAGAGATAGTGCTTGTTGGGCATGAGCTTGCCACATAAGTTAATAGAGGAAACGCCTCAAAATAAACACAAGACAGTCACAATCCACATTTCACTTGCCATCCTAGTTATGATATCCAGAACAGTTACATGTGCACTCTACGAAACACAAATAAATTTTCTTCGCGACCTTAACAACCTGCATTCCCAGAATCCCAGTTTGTATGGGTACCCAATTTCTAGCACAGCCAACTGCTTCTAAACAATTGAATGGAAACACAAACTTTGCAGACCATCTAGTTATAATCAAAATGAGCAAACACATAAAGATCATCCAAAAAAAACCGAGAATCACAACAACCCGAACTCACTATATTAACTTTTTCATAACTACTATGAAGTGAAATAAGTAGAAATAGAGAACAGTTCACAATGAAATTGCTCAGTGATTGTTCGTATTTTGAAACTTTAGAAGGCATATCCATTTTGTAGCTCTTTATAGTGAATTGACGGTATACATTGATGTGTACCGAAAAGGGGACTGTGTCCTGGTTTCTCCCACCTAAACATTTTGATATGAGGTTCAAGTTTATGTAGAATCCAGTTTACAGATTAGATTTCTATAGGTTGATCCCCGAAAATAAATCGCGCGACGGATTTTTGGCTATCGATAAATTGAGCACTCAAAATGAATCTGATACTATATGCACATTATTACTTGCATTTCAAGCATGACAAAAAGTTGAGGTTAAAGAATGATTTGTCACCACAACATGATCTCAAAATACATATCACAAACCACAACCATCAGAACCATATCACATCCTGGTTATGATGAAATAGAAAGACTTGATTCTGTACTTTGAACTGCCCTTCAAGAATGGTTTGCAAATTCCAATTGATACAAATTGCGACCCCTACTATGTGAGAAAATTCCGTTCTAGTGAAAGATGACACTATAGCTAACAATTTAATATGCGTGCTTTCATATTGGTCAATTATGAACAAATCAATCTATATGTGATATACCTGATCCTCGATTACTAAGAAGAACATCTATCTATCAATATTATATTAGCAGCAATTATGCAGTGAAAGAAGGCACAAAATTGGCAGCACTCTCTAAGTTTTCTACAGATGTGATTTGCAGGAATATGCAACGAGAAGTTACAGAACTCCATTTTTTAAGGTGAGTCCAATTGTACTGGAAAGAAGTCAGGTAGTGATACTTGCCATCATTACCTTTAGATGGCTTTATGAATGTCAAGATCTGCAAATACAGGCCTATCAACTCCAACCCCCATGGCATATTAAGGCCATTGTCAACATAGACAACAACACCCGTGATTGTCGAGTCCAAAGGTGATGCAAGGAAAGCAGCTGTGTCGCACGCTTCCGCAGTTCAAATTTTTTCTCAGGCTTAGTAGCTGAAAAAATTAAAGCGGAATGAAGTACAAGCCAAAATAATGTCCAAGTCTAACTGAATTTTGACAAAACATTTGGGAAAATAATTTTGTAAACAGATTTCTCAACAACATATCTACTCAGAAGATGGAGTAGTGACATTTTGAAATAGGAGCTCATAATGGTGGTGGTTTGTTTGAAATGTAAAGCTACAGAAGCTATGTCATTCTGTATGGAACATCTGAGTTCTATTTGTGCAGGCATCAACCAACTTTTTGCGTTAAAAACTAAATTATTTAAGTGGTGTCATTGGAAGCCCAATTTTAGTTGCTTCCATGGCTTTAGCAATATGTCACAGCAAAAACCAAACACCTAGCAAAAGAACTGCTATACTTTTCAGGGAAGTGTGATATAAACATTCAACTTGCAATATTTTACACCGATGCATGCATATGGTGAAATGTAGCTCTGCACCAAAACATATCAAAGGAATAATTTAATGAAGCCAACGTAGTAAAGGAAAAGGGCAGTGACCTGCAGAAAGTTCTTTCTGCAATGGTGCATTTTCCCTCGAGTAGTTGATCATCATATAAATAAAGCCAATAGCTTTTGCAGCACGACTTCTCAGTGGGCCTGATGTAAAATTTTACTATGTTAACACAAAGTTACAAGAAGGGAATATGTGGCCATTAATTGCACCGTAAGAAAAATACCAGCAGATCCTGTGTTAGCTCTGATTTTATGTTTTCTTCCAGCTTCAAAAGTCAGCACCTTCAACAGACAGAAATGAGGAAAATCTGAAAACACGAAAAAACAAAGAACTCTAAAGTCTGAACTTTGATTTTGTATGAAAGAGCTAGAGGAAAATGAAAGAGTGAGAAAAGGCTTAACTTTTGTATCTCTCGAAAGCAGCCTTTGCTGAGCTCATGCATCCACCATAGCTGCATGTAGAAGAAACATTTTCAATCATTTGTTGCCTTGGCAAGCGCCCAAATGGACTTATGGCACACAAGAAAACCAAAAAAGGGAAAACAAAAATCAACTACAATTCCAATCAGCCTCTCCAATAAAAACCCCTAATGTACAATCCCATAACCATTCTACTTTGGTACCACTTGTGATACTTGCCACATATCAAAAAACAGTAAAACTCCTGAAGACTACAAAGAGAATGTCAACTCAGCGTTTTGTCAGATTTGTCTCTTTTAAGATATGTAGCACAATTCTTTAATTAAAACATTTATGATACAACTAACTGTCCCAGGCAAAAAGGGGGGAAAAAGTGAAAGTAATCAAACTGTATGGATGCCTATCATGTACATTTTTTTATATGAAAACCCACAGACAATGCTCTTTTCATTTTAGTGCATTAGAATTTTCCTATAATTGACCGGCATAAATCATATCTTGATTCCCAAAAAAAGTGTGTAGGAAAATCGACTACCCTAACCTTCAAAACGGAAAAATCTATGTTGCCAAATCAATTGCAGACCCATACCAAGTTGATCTCAAATAGCAAACCATTATTCTTAAAAAATAATCAATTGTAATTATTTCAACACAAAAAATAGTACAGTATACTATGCATATCGTCTACAGATTATCAAATAGATATCCACGAGTTGTGTGAACATATATGCAGCTATATCTATATATTTGCAAATTCAAAAATTTCCTAACTTCTCTACCTTACCTAACTTCGCCTGTGTCGACAAATGCATCTTCAAATCTCCAAAATCGCAAAAATTCCCAACTCCTCTATAGCAACCTACAATCGCAGTTCAATAACCAAAAAGAGAAAAACCCCTGGATGTAAGAGACGACAATTATGCTAATGTCAGGTATTTGCAGCCAGCTATATTTTTATTCCAAAATTCTGAGCACGAAGGTTACCTGTATGAACAATGAACGGGAATAAAGAGGTGCACACCTGTGGAAGAAATGAGAAATGAAAAAAGTAAGAGACCATGCAGAACAAATAACAAATTGCTTATCAATACCCACCCAAATCACAACTTGAATCCAGCAAAATTCATGAATATCAACCAAAAACTGCCTAAAGAGGTATAAAATTTCAATTCCCAAACTCAAATCATGAAAAGAGAATGACCTTTACTCGTCTGACATTTCAAAGCGAAAGGAAGATGAAGACAAGAGAGAGACAGAGGTGAAAAGAAAGGAGAACTCACACATCAAAAGCCACCTACATAACTTCGATCTGTCTCAAAAGAGGAAGAGAAGACAACACCGCCTCCTTCACCTCTGCACTAGGGGACACGCGTAAGCCCCAAATCCAGCCAAAAAAACCACAGACGAAAAGATGGAAGAACTCACACAACACAAACTGGCTGCCCTCCAATTGAAGTGCAAATTCATCAAAATTTGCCAAAAAGTGGCAAGCCACAAAAATCGCTGTGAGTGTGTGTGTGTGTGTGTGTGAGAGAGAGAGAGAGAGAGAGGCAACGGCAGAGAAAGAGATGGTTTCACCTCCTTGTCCTTCCTCTCTGTCAGGAAGAAAATCAGAAGAGCTGGATAGATTAGATTACAAAAATTTGAGGAAACGCTCATTGTGCTAGCCATACACATCACACACCCAATTAGACTTCCATCTTTACCCACAAAACAGCATTCACCAATCACCAGGACTATCCGCCTAATCTGTTCTGAACAGTGAACACTAAGTGCCAAATTGCCGATGCAAACAATACCAGGAGCGCCACAAAAAAACAAAAAAAAAAGATGTTAACTAATTTAAAATTGAAAGACGACATAGATGTGGGAGGTGGCGGCGGTTGCTGCTGTGCGTGATCCTGCTTTGCTGCTACGAATACTGCGATTGCAATGAACAGTTCATATGAATGCCCAGCAGACGGCGGCGAGCCTTAGGCCTCCCACCGGAGAGTGAATATCTAACAGACCTAGATCTTACTCTGATACCATGTGAGCTTTCAAAGAAAGAGAAACTCGAAGGAACTACCAAATAAACAAACGTACTTTTTATTGCATTGCAAAGCTTAGAGATTACAACACTAATCAAGGGGTTATATAGGCTAAGCCTAAAAACCCTAGCAAAACCCTAGTAACATAAAAGGGCTAAGTTTTTTTGGGTAAATAAAAGGGCTAAGTTACCCCTAACATAAAAGATAAATAACAAATTAATTGAAACCTAACAATTGGAAACCCTAAATTATAATTCCTAAAATCATACTTTCCTAAATTATACTTCACAGTGCTTGCACTCTTTAGAAAATTATAGTCGCCCTCACTACTTTTAACTCTCATTTTATTCTTCCTTGGGTAAGTTCTGGAATCTCAAATGCAAATAATGCGAGTAAATAGTAATTTGGGTCGAGAAAGAAAAGCCAATACCAATCCGGAACCAGAAAAAAAAAAAAAAAGGTATCGCCCCTTACCTTTGAGCTCCCTTTGCGAAATGGAACTCTTATGTTTTAATTGTACAACTACATATCGTGCTTAGAAACTTCATCTTCATTTGTTCAGAAAATAGCAGTTATCTACTAACCCATCATAAATAAAGAATGGCCATTAATAAAAGAACAAATTAAATATGACACAAATAAACAATGAAATAAAATAAAAAAAAACTAAAACTATTTTATTCCCCATAAATGAAAAATCTTTAGAAGGTTATCCTCAATTTAGAAGCACATAGTTTGTCCAAAGGTAAGAACGAGAATCCTAATGTTCTGTTTCCATACAAAGGTTTCATCAATAGAATATCAATCACTTAGGTTAGCAACATGTACACGTAAAATAATCAAAACATGGGAAAAAAAAAGGGACATCATGAGTAATAAATAGAGTCATAGCATGAAAGAGTTCCCTAATTAGACTTCCACACTACTATTGAAATACACCTACAGAAACTAAAAAACTATCAGCGTTCAAGAGCCGTACAATAATAAGGAGCTGTTTATTCAGATATTAGCATTGACAATTCAAATACAGACTATTAATAACAAAGTTACATAGCATTCTTTTACAACATATAAAGTATTGGCTTACCGCAATCTTTCAATTGATTAACTCAAGTAACGGATTTTGAGAACCTCCAGATCCCTGCATACAGAAATAGGATACTGTAAAAAAAACACCAAAAGAATAATTAAGGGAAAATATAACACAATGGGATCGACTGGGATGCTGAGAGTAACCGCTTGCCAAGGGTACACGAATGGAGATGAAAGAAATAGCATAAGCAGAATTCTTTTTACTCCCAAACTTAGTAAAGAATTGATGGTGACGAAAAGAGAGACATTGATACAGCCAACCATATATATGCATCTATTTTCTAGTTTAAGACTTTAAGCTAGTATTGATGCTGATGTACTCCATCTCTAATTTCTAGAAAAGAAGGGACCTAACTTCAAAGTTTATGAAATTGCCATACTCTCACAGTGAGTGTGCTAAAGTTTTGAAGTAGGAGTCAACGATTCAAAGGTTATGAATTATGGATGAACCCAAGTCAAATAACCTAAAATTTAAGTAAAAATATGAGTTCAGAGTTCCACAAAACTTTAGAAAGCCAATACTAAAATTGTGACAAAGGACTAACACGAATATTCTAAAAACCAAAACACAATAAACACAAATATTTTCCGAACTTTATTTACCACTTACAGGCATGATTTTAACCAACCAAACATACATGAAGGCATACACGTACCAGACATGACCAGCAAAAGGTATCAATAGCTAGCTAAGTTTTCAATCTGTAACGAGACTATAATATCTTGAAATTTAGGCCTAATTATAACTCTTTTCTAGAACTGGTCAATCATCCTCTACAAAAATAACTCATAAATTGTGCAAAGAGACAAATGGCCAGAGAGAACAAAATAAATCTTACCCCGAGCAAGAGCGATAATGCCTAGCAGCTGAGAAGGTGTCATGGCGGCGGCTAGATGATCCCTTCATCTCATATCTAAAACCCTAGCAATAATGTAAAATGGTCAACAAAATAAAGCCAAAGGAAGGGGAAAATTTCAAAGCTCTGAGATTGTAACCTCTAGCAAAAGTTTGAATCGAATGATTTCGAACTTCGAATCTTGGAGAGTTTGAATGGCCCGATCGGCAATATCAACGTCATAATCCTCGTTCTCATACATCTTTCTTCATTGATACTGCAGCCATCTGAATAAAGAGGTGCCTAGCTTTGCTCTGTGCACTCTTTGCCCTAAGAGAGAACACGAACCAGAGAAAATGAAAAGCAATCGAAAATACTCAAAATATGTGATTGATTTGTTTCTATCCCCTGTCAAAAAGCCTTATATACACCGCTGTAACAACAGTTCTTCAAAGACAGTCGATCGCTGTAGCAACAGTACTCCAACAACAGTTGAAGGACTACACCGAACTCATAGTACGGGTCCTGCATATCCAGAATTTCTGTGGACTTTGGCTTCACCAGTTTTCTGTGGACGAAACTTCCTCCCACTTTCTCCCTTCTGTTTCTTTCAGCGACGACGCTTTACATCTCTCTCTCTCTCTCTCTCTCTCTCTCTCTCTCTCTCTCTCTCTCTCTCTCTGGCCAGTCACCTGCCCGGCTTTGGTTGAAGGCCAAAAGTGGCAGACAAAAGTTGACCTAAAATCTGCCCGCCCTTCGCTCTTTTAATGTATAGGTGTAGACATAGGAGAGGAGAGATTTGAAAATGGTGGAGGGTTAGTGATTCAAATCCAGGCAAACAGGCTTGCAAAGGTAGGAGAAGAGTCATCTGTACGCTTTGAGCCTGCCTGTAAAGGCTACACATGGACACCAATAAGCATGGATAAGGTTACAATAATTTCAGCCTAAAGCCGCGTTTGCCAAAACAGGCTTCCATGATGTTCAAGGGTTTGTGAATTAACCACTTGGATTTTGCAAAAACCCTCGTGCGTGCCATGTTTGGATCTTGGATTTGTAGAGGGATTTACAGTTCAATCTCCTCTCAAGCTTACTGTTATCTTAAATCATCATTCCCCATGTTTGCATTCACTAATTCATGATCAATATCCGTTCAATTAAATGTGGAAATAAATCTATCATCACAGAACTTAGCAATTAACATGTATGCCATGAATTTGTAATGAATTGGTAACATAAAGGAGCCATAAAACCCTAGCCGTTACGTGTAGAGAAGACTGTATCACCGTTAATTTCTCGAAAGATCATCTTGACATTTGTCCCTCTTATAAAATTTGCTTTACAGCTAAATGCAAAATCAAGACGAAAAAGAAAGTAGTATAAACATATTGAAAGGTTTATGGGAGCCGAAAGTAATACAGTCGTCAATGCCTAATAAGGAACAAATGCAGGAAACTGTTGTCGTTTGATGCTGGAATCTACATCGTTTGTCAACGAAAACCTGTGCATCCACACAGCTACTATTCTCAGGTAAGCTGATTTGAACAAAATATAGGCGGCAAGACGCAAAGGAATGTATTCGGAAAAAGCGAGTAGTATTTGACTTGAAAAGGATGAAGGAGTAAAAATGAGCAAATTAAAGGAGAGAACGTAAATAAATAAATTTTTCAAAAAAAAAAAAAAAACTAACAGGCTGACCGCATATGAGCAAACCAACTCATAGCTTTTGTTGGTTTTCTCGATAAGCTTCAATTGGCTCAGTTTCATTTTATAGAAATAACTGGTTTTCCAAACCTCTCCCGGTTAGCACATTTTCAAAGACCGAATCGTACCGACTTATATGCGTACACCATATAGAATGTAAATCCATAACTCTCTGGAGACACTTCTATTCCTTCTATAACTCTAAGAATGCATCTTAAGACAGGATGCAGAAAAGAACGACATCAAGGTACACAGTACAGGATACAACAATTTTTTAATATTTGTAACATAAGTTTTCTAAAATGGCCTGTAATCTTGACTGGAAGCTGAATTACCTTGCAAACATGAAAGCCATTCCAAAGAACACGGCCTTTGTAGCTTGTTTCTTGCCCGCATAGTCAAATGCTAATGGCAACATTTCATGCAAGGTCTCCACAACTGAATAAGCAAACATTATTCACAACTTAAGAAATTTTGATTCAATAAATAGAAAATTCTTCCTTTTAGTCACTCAAAAGACTTCTGGAAACAACAGCGAACCTGATCCAAGCAAACCCTCGAGAATTTCAGGTCTTACGCTGCTTGGGAGTAGATAAACTGCAATGGTACAGCAGCCTAACACATTCATTACAGTTATTTGATAAGCAAATGGAAGACACTTTATACTGCAAGAGAGTAATAATCCAAGGCGCTAAAAATAAAAATTTCCAACACGATGACACATCAGGGTTGAACACAAACTTTTCATTTTGGTTGTTTGGGTTAGTATAGTGGGTAAGCCCAAAATTAAGAGTTCTTCATGGGATCATAACCAGCAAGTCACAAGGAGTATGTCTCAGACTCAGGGTGTTCAAAGAAAAAAAGACCAACAAAATCACCAAATGAACGGTGAATCTCATAGGCTCATGCATTTCTTCGCAGTTAAACACAGGCTAATACAAAGCAAACCTGATTTTCAGTTTGTTTTCCTCATTCTTTACAAATAAAAAAATAAAGGGATGAAATGAGGCTTCTGCTCCAGATCAAATCTTCTATCTCTTGGAAAATAGAAGCATTGGCAGCAAATTCAGAACATATTGGCGAAAATCAAAGGACCTACCAACAAGGATTACTCCCAGGGGTTCAACCAGCTCAGAAAGTGTTGTCAGTTTGAATGCCCGTCCATTTACTGAGACATTTATATAACCGGACAAATTGAAAGCACATGATATAGAAATTCAAACTTCGTTGTTTAATGTTCAGTCATAATGTTTAGCATGCTGCATTCAACAGATACAGGAAACACATTATCCTTAGTTACCTCAACAAAAATGATCTAGCAAGCAGAGGTAAACTTATCGCTGAGATGCCAACTTACGTGTAAAAGCAATCATTTGGAATTAAACTAGCATGGCCTAACTCTGTTTTTTCTGTTGTTTTTGCTTTTGCTCCTGTTTTAGGCCTAAGGGTCCTCTGGTAGTGTGTAAGGTCCCCTTTCTGGACTTGGTCTTATGTTTGTTCGAGTTTTTAAATGAAAAGTACTTCTATCGAAAAAACAACTGGCAGAATATTAATCCCAATGTCTAGTGCATAATTGAAAATATGCAATCCCAGGCCAGACCCCGGCCCTTTTTAGAAGTTAATTGCTAAAAGGGGAAATCATGGAAAAACGGACAAACATGCGGCATTGGGCTTGGTTGAAGAATTGAATGACATTAAAAAGTCAAACCCCTCATACGTTGCTAGTGCATTAGATGCATAATAAATTTCCGGTCAATATATTCCTAAGTCTTCAAGTTGCGGTCCTTTATTCATGCTTGCTACATATGTGAGATGGATGGTCTTCATACAACAAGATGAAGAGAAAATACATAGCTACAGGTCTTTCAAAATATGATCATATTTTTGCTTTCAACAAAAAGAAAGTATCCCAAAGACACAAAAGAATAAAAGGAAAATTATGTAGCTTTTCTTGCTAAATACCACCAAAGCTTTAGATAAATTAAAGCAAAGGTGACGAAAAAATCACTTACCTCTGTGTTGCGAAATAAACAGGAAGTGCAACAGCAACACCCTGTATGTTAGGAAGTTGAGGAGATTAGAACTCTGAGAGAGACAGAGAGAGTGAGAGAGAAAGGTATTATCACTGTGGCAGGCCTTGGATAGGGGAGTCAATATGTGGAAAATGTTGGAAACTGTCCCACATTACAGGAAAGAGGTCCTAAGAGCAAAATATAAGCTCAACTCTATATGAGCTTATGGGGCGGGGGTGTCCAGGTGTTAGCATCAGTGCCCAAAAGTGGTGTACAGATATGTGGACACTCCAAGAACATTTGAATATATAGTGCCATGTGTAATATAATGAATTATGCTGTTATTCCTTAGGAACTTGATATTATGTTGGATAATGGAAACGGCAAAAAAGAACAACTTCTCTCTCCTGTCCACACAAGAGGTAATAAATGAGAGATTTTTTTCACACCTCAGAGGATTCAACTGTCAAATGTGGACACAAGTTTGGTCGATCCAGAAGGTGGCAATGCCAATTCATCAAGAATAGTCGATTCTCTTTTTATGTTCAACCAGGAAGAAGAGTGGACGGATGCCTACTTTCAGTGGCAATCAGTCTTGTCTAGTAGGCTCTCTCGCCAGTCAGTTCAGCTTCTCAATTCATTTCGAATGGTAGAAAAGTAGTTTCGACTCATACCACACCCTAGCCTGAAATCTGTTCAGTATGTTGTATGACATGGGATTGCACTAATAGAATAGTCCCTGAGGACACGTTTGTCTACCAAAGGTTTTGTATTTCCATTGGACCAATAGTATTGGTTTTATTAATATGACATCCCTTTGGTTACATGTATCCCAGGTTTCTGCGGGATTTCATATCCGCCAGATATTTAATCCTGGCCACAAACGTTTCAACTAAACACACAGGATTTGTAGTCTCCAATATTCTGCTCAAATCTAGACTAACAAACAGGCCCTTCGAGCAATCAATAGTTAGCTGATTCATGGCAGAACTCAGTTAATAGCATTATGATGTCTGACTGTATTATCGCTCTAGGATGTTGTGCAAAGGAATAGCCAGGGCCAAGTTCACACCAACACGAAGACCCTATCAGAAGATGCATGAAAACAAGCTAAAGCTTAGTGAAAAAAGAGATTTATTCACCATCACAGCAAGATAAGATACTGCCAGATTGTCAGTAATTTTACGACCACCAGGTTATTGTCATAATTAACTAATTGTACTACTCATAGTTCGTATCTGCCCAAACTAACACAATCCCAATAGAAAATGAGCCTAGATCTCATTAAGCAATTCCAAAATCCGTATGAATATCAGGCAACATCAGCATTCAGTTAATTTAAGCTGAAAAAGGAAATATTCTTCACTAGTCGAACACTCGAACAACAACGCAACCACAACATAAACCATTCGTCACTTGAACCTTCACTGATAACCCAGCCAGTAAAGTACTATTTAAGGAAGAATGTAGGAAGAAGGTAAGAAAGAGCCAGTCCATCAGGCTTGGCTGCCTATCACGAATGCACCTCATTCCTCATTTCATGTTGAAACTGGATGAAGAAAATGTGTCAAACATAAATAACCAAATCAGTGCAACATTGGAAATCCATATTCCACCTTCCGACTAATACAAGTTCCATAAAACCAATCATGCTGACAAATCACATGTGTGTGTCTAAAAGAATCAATTAACAACTTACAAAGACAATATAGAGACCAATATAAGCATACTTCTAAAAGGTTCAAAAATGTCCAAACGATCCTCCCATCAAACCTCCTTTGACCTGGAAGAGTCACCTACTTTCGGATGGTTATCACCCATTACTGGGGCAAGTTAAACTTTCAAGTTGGAAACAAGGGAATTGTATCTCAAATAGATCATGGAAGCTCTTAATGAAAACAACTACACATCTTCTTATCTAATTCAAGTCAAACCTCCATTGTTCACGAAACGAAAATAATACAGAACCTGCGACTGTTGAGATTAACTGAATAAAAAGTGATACCCAGAATCTACTAAACCAAACCAAACTAAGCCTTAGGGCATCCGCAGTCGTTGAGTTAAAAATGTGTTGTTATATGACACAAAAGTGTAAAAAGTGGGTCCCATTTGTGTGTTGTTATGACAAAATGTATTGTTAGTGTAAGAAGTGTTGCAGTGGTGTTGTTAAGTATTGTTAAAACATAAAAACGTACACAAATATATGCATATATGTATGTGTATGTGTGGGGCACTATGTACCTTTTGTCCAATCTGTCAGTACCTTTTCCCACTTTTTCTTCTCTCTCCCCTCCCCCTTTCTTCCCTTCTTCGGTTTTCTCTCACAGTCTGGCTTGTGGGCTCCATTTAAATGGAGCTACTGACACTTATACAGTTGTGGTGTCAGATATTACTTACACAATTTTTTATGACACTAACTCCACCTTAGCTTCACTATTGAAGCAAAATTAAACACAAAAAACAGTTAACTGTGCTATTATTACCTTAACTCCACCTTATTTTTATTAACTGCAGATGCCCTTATGTCCCAATCAATTGCGGTCCGCCAGATGAATCTTTTTTTTCCTAGAATCTAATTATGAAAAAGATTCGAGGTACCCTAATAGATCCTAGAAACACGGCCATTCCTTCTGGAAAATTGTGCAAGCTTATGCCTGCAATGCATAGAAAGGTTTTCTATTAAAGAAGACCACTAAGCAATTTGCTCACACATGGATACAATAGCACATCCCAAATTGGTATAAGAGTCGAAAGGGCATCTCCTCTCACTGCCCATTTGGTATAAGTTGCATGGATTTGCAAGCGATGTAATTTCAGAATTTGGAGCATGGAATTTAATTCTATCTTGATTCTAGCATGAAGTTGAAATTGTTAGAGTGAAAGCTCCTGTTTAAAGGTTAAACTTTAAAGACAGACACAACCCCCAAAGCTCTTTCTTTCCTATGTTTGAGCATGATCAATTCAATGATCCAAAACAGGGTATTCACTCACTCAATTAAACCAACCCAATATGGTGTTGACGAAGATTAAAAAAAAGGCTACCCAAGCTAACCCTTTGACTCGAATGAGTGACCACTAGGTCACACTGGGGCAACCTTACCATTGCGCCCGAGCCACACCTACATAAATAACCCCCTGTTCAGTGCAGATGAACCAGATTAACTTCCTAGGCATCCTTTCAGTAAACTTGAAAACCTTGGTAGGAAATGACCCCATGTTCACAGAAACGATGGAAACAACAACCCTTCTCATTGTCTTTGAGGAGAATATGTTAAAAAAAGGACAATCCCCAAAAATTTAGAGAGCATTCCCAAGAATCCCAACGTTAGTTGGCATATATCTGTTCACGGACATTCTGTAGCACAAAGCTCTTGTCAGAGGAATGGCCTCCAATCTCCATCTGCATGCCCAAATCCATCAGCAGATTGTAAACTTCCTCCATCCCTGTTTGTGTCGTATTACACTTCCCAGCCGAGAAAATATGCACCTTCTTCTTCACCTCAATCCAACTCTGGCCACGGATTTTCTTTAAACCCTTAGCCTTTGCTGAAATTCTTACCCTAGCAGAATCCTCCCATCTTCCGGTAGAAGCATAAATATTAGACAACAGCATGTAACTTCCAGTTGTCTCTGAGTCAAGACTCAAAATCCATGAAGCTGTTTCTTGTGCAATGTTCATGTTTTTATGCATCCTACATGAGTTCATAAGAGCTCCCCAGACATAAGCATTGGGTTCCATTGGCATGAACTTCACCATTTCGCAAGCTTCTTGCAAAAGCCCGGCACGCCCAAGAAGGTCAACCATGCAAGCATAGTGCTCCACCTGAGGTTCAATCCTAAACTCTGTTACCATTTGATTGAAAATTTTACGACCCTTCGAAACAAGCCCAGCATGGCTACATGCCGAAAGGACAGCAACAAAAGTTACCCCATCTGGGTTATATCCAGCTTTAATCATCTGCTCAAAAGTTTTTAGAGCATAATCACCAAGTCCATGCATTCCATACCCTGCAATCATTAAGTTCCATGAAACCAAATCCCTACTGTCGATTTCTGCAAACACCAAAAGTGCTTTATTGAGACTTCCGCATTTAGTGTACATATTAATCAAGCCGTTTCCCACTAGAATGTTCCTGGCCATGATTGCTTTAATTGTATGGCCATGGATTTCCCTGCCAAGACTAAGTGCGGAGTATTCTGCACAAACAGATAGAACACTGGAAATTGTAATGGAGTTGGCCAATACTTTAACTATTTGCATGCGCCGAAAGAGTTCTAAAGACTCCTTCCCACGTCCCTTAAAAGCATACCCACCAATAACAGCACTCCAGCTTATGACATTGGGTCTCACCATTGGATATGCGTCTGAATTTTCCATCTGTGAAAATATAGAAAAAGCCTCATCACAGAATCCAGAATCTGTATAGGACGTTATCAAAGCATTCCAACTCACTATATTCTTCATGTCCATTTCTGAAAACAAACTTTCTGCTTCTCTAACAGCACCATTTCTCCCATACATGCATATAAGCGAGTTACACACAAACAAGTAATTCTCGAAACAGCCTTTTACCACATATCCGTGGATTACCTCACCCTTGTCAAGTGAACCTGAATCAGCACAAACAGATATGACCACAGCAAGTGCTTCAGCAGTAGAGCCAATTCCTTTTTTCCTCATCTCGCCATAAAAACGCAATGTTGCTTCATGACGCCCGCACCTGGCATAACTAGATAACAACGAAGTCCACGTCACATTGTTTGGCTCCAAACCTTCTGGTTCCATCTTACGAAACATCTCAAGGGCACCATCACAATCATAATTCAATGCAAATCCTGAAACCATACAGTTCCATGAAACGTGGGTTCTGACGACCATTCTATCAAAAACTAGGCGAGCATCTCCCATTCTCTCTATCTTGGCATACATAACTAACAACTCGTTGAGAACATGAAGATTATATTGGAAACCCATTTGGAAAACAAGACTATGAACATTCCTGCACAATCTAAAATTCCCAGTCAGCCAACAAGCCCTGATAACCAAAGGGAAACTAAACCCATCAGCCCCAACCCCAAGTTTTTGCATCCGAATAAAAAGCCCAAGAGCCTCTTCATATTTTCCACATGTTACATTAGCTCTCAAGATTGAGTTCCACAAAAGCAAGCTTGAAAAGCACTCAACTTGGGCACATTCAAATGCTTTTCGAGCATCGTAAAGAAACCCAAAACGGGAATAGGTAGCCACAAGTCTGGCAGCCAAGAATGAGGAATTGTAGGGACCATTGAGGATGATTTGGGTGTGAAGTTGTTGGCATTGTTGAATGGTTGTGGATTTTCGGAGAAGGTGATCAAGAAAATCAACAAGTTCATTGTGGGTCTGATGGTGGAGGGAATCAGAGATTCGACGGTTGAAAATTGATGGGTAAGAGATTTTGGGCAAATGGAGAATTGGTGGGAGTGAAATCAAGCGGCTTGAGGAAGCACCATGAAGCATGGAGGTGATGAAGATTTTTCAAATTCGTTCGAGGATTTTCATCAAGCAGTTGGCGGGTGTTTTTTCAAAACCTACTAAATCTCAAGAACTTGGCGCGAAGAAATCTTGGAATCAGATTTGACAATATTTCTGTGATTTTATTTCCCGTTTGGTACAGCCGTGGATGAAATTTGTGTCCATTGATGAACTTTGAAAACCGAGTTGCTCAAGACCGAACTTGAATGATAACGAAAACCCACCATGAAATTGAAAATTCTGGGTTTGATTTTCGTACAGAAAGTTCCTGACCTTGTCATTTAGTTGGTCAGATTTCTGAAAGTTTAACCCCGTTTCCTCTTCTTCTTCGAGAGTGTCGATTGGGAGAGAGGGAAGAGAATAGCCCTGTGCCGTGCTGGGGCTTTAAACACAAAATGCCCGGGTGTCCACGGATCGGTTCCGGTCGGACCGGTTCGGTTCTCGATCCGATCCGCTCATGACGGATTGTCATTTTTACGATCCACAACCGTTCGTGGGTGACATACGGATGGATCAGTTCGGTTACGGATTGAACGGATCAGGCAGATTTGGCGGATCAAAGAAAGATTATTAGGCGGATTGGGCGGATCGAACCAGAACCGAACGAACCGTATCCATCAAAATAAAAATATTAGGATCCGTATCCATCCGTAACATACCTCGGGTGAGTAAACGGACCGATCGGTTTGGGCGGTTTGGGCGGATTGAACAGATTAGGCGATCCGCTGGGCAGCCCTAAAAAATGGGATGGAGAAAGGGCTTCAAATCCCCTGCAACGAATCTCTGTTCCGGTTCGTCTGTACCGTGATTCTAATTCCACCACCAGTCCCAAGGTTCACTTACAATGAAAACTCCACACTTTACCTTAACGCCTTTAACTCTTTTAGTAGGGTTGTAAATGAACTGGGCCGTTCGGGAACTATTCGAGGCTCGGTTAGTAAGAGCTCATTCGAGTTTGATTCGTCTACTAAACGAACTTGAGACTCAATATTAGGCTTGTTCCATAAATGAGCCGAACCTAAACCTAAGTGGATTCGGCTCGGTTAGGCTTGCGAACCTAAGGCCGAAATGTAATTAATACAATACTTTAGGGGTCTACATGTAAATATTTTATAGTGGAGAAACTTTTATATAATTTGTTATTTTTTTATCCCTAACTAGAGTACTCTACTACGAATAAATGGGTTTTATCCCTAACTAGAGTACTCTATTTAGTTCTCAATATTTTTTTCTCTTGTTCTTTTCCTTTTGATTTCTTGATTATTGTGGTAGAGTACTCTATTTAGTTCTCAAAAAAAAAATTCTCTTCTTCTTTTCCTTTTGATTTCTTGATTATTGTGGTAGATTTGTTTATTTTGGTTTGATTTCTTGATTATTGTGGTAGATCTACATGTAACATTGGTTTGAAGCATATATCTTTTCCCTTTCAGTTTGTGTTCAAAATTACTAACGAGCCTTACCGAGCTTGATTCGAGCTTTAATTCAAGCCTAAATTCGGCTCGTTTGAGTTTTACGAGCCCTACCGAGCCTAGCCCGAGCTTTGAAATTTTTTCACGAGACGAATTCGAGCCCACTTGTCTAGGCTCGAATCGAACCCGAGCCGAACTCGAACCCGATTCATACCTTAACGAATTGATCTCGAACCTCATAGGGTTCGGCTCATTTACAGCCCTATCTATTAGTAACAATTAAGTAGGTCTAAACAAAACAATTACAAGGCCAATTAATAGATTCTCTCTTATATCATTCTATTAAAAAGACTAATTTTGTAGCGTATCATGAATAAAAAAGCACTAATTTTTATATCTACTCTCCAAGAATCCCTCTCAAATAAAAAATGCTAGGAACACATAAGGAAATACACAAATTTGAGCATTGATGTATGAGAATGAATAACCGCGCATACATAATAAACTTATACATGTATAAACTTTTAAAAGTACTATAAATTTATATCTATGTATGTTTTTATAATCTTATATACAGAGAAATAATAATTTTGGAGTTCTAGAACTGTACGAGAGCATAAATGCTTGACATTTTTTTACTCATTTAGGCTCTTAGACAAGCTTGAGTTCGGCTGAAATCTTTGGCTCAAGCTCGGTCTGTCAAATTTTCATTGAACTCGAATTCAAATCTCAAGTTCGCTAAAAATTTAACAAATGAGCCTAAATAATCTAAAACTCGGCTCAATTCAGCGCGTTTGCAACTCTACATGTAATTCTTTTGTTTTAGACCAAGTGTAACTTCTTTTCTTTTTTTCTATGAAGGACCAAATGTAATTGTTAATAGAGAGTCAAATGTGTTATTAAGGTCTTAAAGTGTGGATTTTGGATTACAAGACAAAAAAATTGGCCGTGCAGTTAGCAGAGCAGGTGTTTATTGAAAGACAGTTAAAGGTGTTGAAGACTTGAAGTGTGGCGTTTGCACTGAGTGAACTCAGTGAGGTTTGGGACAGGTGGTGGAATTACAAGCACGGTACAGAGGATTGGAACAGAGATTCGGTAAAGAGGATTTGAGGTATGGAGAAGGAAGAAGAGGAAAATTAAAAATAATATTTTAATAAAATAAGATGTAATTAAATATTCATCCATTTTTTGGACACCAAATAGATTTTCATCCCCCTTATTCTTTGGGGTTCTGTTTTCATCATCTTTTAATGTGATTTACCATTATTACCCTTTCTTGATTATGTGTGTGTGTGTGTGTGTGTGTGTACATGTAGGGGTTGGTTCCACTCACACTAAAAAAAATACACAAAAAACACTCGATTTTGTTCCGGACCCCACTGTGATGTTCTGAACCGTTGATCTTGTTGAAATGAGTAAAATAGGAATTCCTACAAAAATTTAGTTCAATCGGATATCGGTAAGTGTTTGATCCAAAAAGTTTTGCAGAAATTGTTACAGGAACTAGTGTTTTTACAACTGTTGGATCAAGTACTTACCGATATCTGATTGAGCTGAAATTTTACATAATCTTTTATTTTAATCATTTGAACAAGATCAACGGTTCAAAACATCAAAGTGGGAACCCGAAGAGTGAGGCGTTTTTTTAGGTGTGAGGGGAACCAACCCCATATATATATAACCAAAAAAATAAGGACTTCCAAAAATAGCTACTTCTTTTTTAAATGAATGTTAGTTACTTCTTTTTAGGGATTGTCAATATTTTTTTGATCCTTTCGCCTAAAATTAGGAAATTTTTGAAATGGTGAATGATTTTCTTTCCTAAAATCAAGGAATATTCAAAATGGTGGAATGCAAAATTAAGGATGATATTATTTTCAAATTTTAGTCTTGTGATCACGTATCACATTTTTTATGGTGAAAAAAAAATTTAATCATTTGCAAACGTAGTAATAATTGTTAAATTAAAAACTTGAATCATGCTAAAACATATCAACCACATAATCAACATTTCATGGTAAAAATAAAAGACAATACAAAATCATGGAAAAAATATCAAAACAAATCCCAGTTTTATGGTAAAAAATACTTAATAATTTGTAAACATGGTAATAATTATTGAATTAATATCTTAAACCATGGTAAAAAAATGTCAAAAACCATGGTAAACGAGGAAACATTACTTAATGTTCGTGGTTAAAATTCTTAAGATACTATAGCCGTTGCGCGTGCCTACATAGATAAGGAGTATGTACACTCATTTTGTAAATACTGCTTATCTATGTAGGCTCGCGCAGCGGCTCTCTCATAGAAGGCATGGTAAAAAAAATAAAAAATCATCACATAAGGTTCTGATAAAAATAAAAATAAAACATGGTAAAAAACAAAAGAAACATGGTAAAAAATAAAAGAAACATGATTTCTGAGGTATATTTAAGGATCATTGGTAAAACTTTTATTTCAGTACTCCCTTTATTAATTTAGCCCGTGCATGCGGCTTCCTTAAAATTTTTAAACATGATTACTGGATCAAGAATTTTTGGATGAAAACATAAATAGCTACGGCAAAAATCATTTATGTTTTCATCAAAAAAAAATTTACACTATAGGGCAAAGATTTTTCTTTATGTTTTCATCCAAATATATATATATATATATAGAGGAACTCTCTAGTCCGGGACTAGAGAGTCCGGAACTCATAGTTCCGGATCAAATTTTCATGATCCAAACCGTCCAATGTGTTCAAAAGGTGTTTTCCAAGGCCCACGCGGGAAATCTTCAAAAAAAAATACCGGGAAGGGCTTGATCCACGCAATTTTGTAAATATGCAGTTTTTGCGAAAAATTGCTTGGATCAAGCCCTTCCCGGTATTTTTTTTTGAAGATTTCCCACGTGGGCCTTGGAAAACACCTTTTGAACACATTGGACGGCTCGGATCGTCAAAAAAATATCGGGAAGGGCTTCAAAACGCTTCAATCCGGGATTTCCGGGATCCCGGACTGGAGCCTCCCCGTATATATATATATATATATATATATATATAATAAAGGGCAAAAATGAGTTTATTTAAATTTCAGGATGGAAACTTAACTCCAAAAAGAGCAAGAGATGAAACTCTACTTTGAAGGTGGTTGGACGATGATTATTTAAGTGGCTCATAAAAAAAAAGTAAAAAAAAAAAAAAGACATACTGATGTTGGAGTGTTCAAATAAAAAATGCATACTGCTGACCAGCATTTTCAACTAAAAATTTGTTTAGACGGTTGGTGATGCCCATATTGAACTTTTTGGGTTTGTCTTCATGCTAATCAGCTGAGTGGGGCTGTCAATTTTTTTTGGGGTCTTTTTCAAAATATTTGTGCTTTAATTATAGTTTTATACTATTTTTGAATCCTCTCGTCTAATAAAATCAATAATCTACAAAAAGTTTGGAGATGTGATTTTTTCCACACCCCCAAATTGTTATCCACACTTCTTTTTTGTCTTCTAGTGAAATTTTGTGTGTAAAAATTTCACTAGAAGACAAAAAAGGAGAATGGATAACAATTTGGGGGTGTGATTATCAATTACCAAAGTTTGATGCAAAATAACTAATGAAAATATTCGGGTTTCGGTCATTATTTTGCATTTTTTTCAAATTGTAACGCCCCTAATTTTGGAAACGTTATATTAAATATATTAATAATAAATAAGATCTTGCAACAGTATCCAAAAAGGAAAATATGTAAATCTTCCTGCCAAATACAATTATTTTCAACAGGGTTAACTAGGGAATCTCTACTCTATTCCTGCCAAATACAATTATTCTCAATAGGGTTAACTAGGGAATCTCTACTCTATTCCTCCATTGCACGGCCATCCATCCCGGCGGTGTCTTGCTCTGCTCTGTAGGCCTTCAAGCCATAGTACTCTTCATGTTCATCTCTATAGTTTGGCATAATACGTCAGAGTCGCAGAGCAACAGCGTGGTATTTATGCCAAGGTTACACAAGTGAAACACCATGAGCGATAACGCCTAGTAGACAATTCTACCCAAACCTTAACTAGAAATTCTAGAACATATATATATATATATATATATGGTAAAATAAAACATGAGTTTATCGAAATAGTGTATCTCATGAATGCAAATATGTCAGTGTCAATGCAGATCAAATTATATCGTGCGCAAGTGAACAGTGTCTCGTATTATCTTTTTAGTGTCGGCATTCTTCTTCAAATTTAACAAAGTTCGGGTACCGTTTCCGTCTTCCGGGTCAACAATCAATTCACTTCACTCCTCTATGGTATTGCTTCCGACCACCGGGCCTACAGTCCATCACTCGAAAGTTATTGTGTCGTTTTTGTCTCCTTTCAACTGAAGGTCACCAACCTTTCCGCTTGAGGTCCCAGCCGTTTTGTATCAAGGCACACACTTACAAGATACAAGGTCCGTCCACCCCGCACACACACGTAACATAGTCCCGACTGTCTTGTCTTACTGATCCGTACAGTACGTTTAAAGGTTCGTCCACTATGTGTTGTACACACTTAGCACCAAAGACAACCAAATTCTCTCCGCGAAGTGGGAAAAACTGTATTACCGTACCATATCAAATCAATTCACGCTTAGCCCTAACCACATCATGAAGGGCGGCGCTACAGCGGCATTACCTTATTCCTTAGCCCTAATCACATCAAGGAACCGCAACAGCATGATGGGCGGCGCTAAAGCTGCACTATCATTTTCACTTCCATCTATTCAATCAATCCATTTTCCATTCCCATCTCTATTCTCGTCAATGCTATTCAATCATTTTCTCAAAAACCGTGTCGTATAAATATCATATCGTCTCGTGAACATGTAATATGATTTATAAACTCGTTTTGTGAACATGAATCTTTTCTCAAAAACCGTGTCGTCTCAATACCGTATTGTCTCGTGAATAAGCAGTATGATTTATAAAACTCGTTTCGTGTCAACGCATCTTTTCTCGAAAAACGTGTCACATAAAATAATTGATTTCCTACGTGTTCTCCTTTCCAAACCAGACTAGGGTTAACAGAAAAACAGTACTAATTGATTATGAAGTCATTTATAAAATCTACTTTCTTTTGCAACCTTCTCTAGACGAATGAAATAACTAGGAGAGTTCCAGATCGAATGGCCGGACGAGTCCAGTTAGAATTTACCATTCATTTCTTAGATAGGGCGAAGCTTGTCTTTTTGACAAACCCTCAAGAGTGTTAGCCTTGGGTTATTTCACAGTCCAAATACAATCAAAACATTTACTTTAAAGAAGTTACTTCAAGAAAAGTTTATTCGGTTACTTTTTTCAAAAATTAGTCGGGCATTATAACGTCGTAATTTTGAAAAGTCAATTTTCATTCGGGCATTATAACGGCGTAATTTGAAAAGTCAATCTTCATCCGAGCATTATATCGACTACGTGAGATTAGGAAAAATGTTTCATTTAATCACCACTAACTTTTACCGTAAGCTTTTAGAACAAGAAACTAACTTTCCGGAAAAATACTAAGTAACTTTAAGGAAAAATTAAAATTGGCACAAGCATTATAACGGTATGAAATTGACTAATTAAAATTTGGTTAGGAAAGCTACCTTAATTTCTGAGTGTTAATCGGAAGCCGATAAGCTAGGTTGATTTCCGGACTAGAACTACTCTAAGCACAAACAACTTTGTAGACACCCCAAAATGAGTTCTTCGTACACGTTTGTATCCCCAATGATGAAAAGAAACGCCCGGAAAGCTTCTCGGATTGAAACTCTTCAAGTCAACAAAGTCAACAGTGCCGCACAACACTCATTTCTCACGCACGAAGCTTCAACAATCACGCACGACATGCTTTTTGGATATTGGCGGAGGAAGTGTGCCGAATGCCACAGTTGGTGTACCGCACGGCACTGTCATTTGTCAAACAGCTTTTGCAGAGTTCCAGCAGCTCAAAATGTTGACGAATTGTTCCTCTGCTCATCATGGTTTCATGTAAGAGTGAAAGGCTATTTCCTAGCTATGATTTCTTTGGGTGGGCATCAAGTAAACTTGGGGAGCAAGTCGGTTTCTACGCCTATATATATGCCGATCGGTTTTGGAAGAAGACAATGAAGAATGAACTAAAAATCATGAAAAACCTCCCCAAAACCTTGTTCCTAATTCTACCTACATCCAAAATCACCTACTGCTAAATCTCTCTAGCTCCAGAAACTATCCTCATACTCTCAAAGAAAATCCAATTGCAACCCATAGCCATTACTCTGTTTTCGGTCCATAACCTCCACTGATCATCGCAAATTCCATCAAACCGGAGAGCCAACCATCCTTACTATTGTACCAGAGAGGAGTTGGAGGCCAGAGGAGGTCCGAGCCGTGATCAAAGGGCCAAGAAGGCGTTTCAATCCGAGAGTTTGCAACCGAAGGTATAATCCTGTTTCGCCAAATCTCTTAGCTTTGGTACCCTGAGGGAAGGGTGCCAAGTGTGGGGTTATCTTCTATATCATCTCCACATTTGGTACACCCATGTTATAGCAAATATCAGTTTAATTCGAAACTTCACGGTTGCGTCGTACGGGGAAAACATCGCCTCATACGGGGTAATTTAGTGAGGAGGAACATTCTCTACTTAAACATGCCATTTTCTAATTCAAAATAATATGTTTTAATTAGGTTTTGATGTTTTGTGTGTGCTTCATTCCATTCTTGTCGAAAACCAAGTTTCAAACTATTTGTGAAGAAAACAGTGCCGCACGACACTCCTCATGTACCACACGGTACACTTGGAGTGTTGTATGGCATCCTTTTAAAAATATGACCGTTGGGATCATGAACAAAGCCACACGACACACTTTCTGTACTGCACAGTACACTTAGTGTGCCGCACGACACTCTTTTTCAAACCTGAAATTTTAAAACAGTTTCCTTTATAAACAGTTTGGAACTTTGATTTTTCTGTTTTAATTCCTTGTTGTGATGTTTATTATCATGTTGTTTATTGTTTACTGTTTTTCATCATCATCATCATCATCTGCTTTGCATGATTAACTGTTTATTTGAATAAAGTTCAGCATTAAAAAGTTTTCTAAAAATCCCATAAATATTTAGTAGAGACCGATTTTTAATCGGGCGAGCGGGGTGCATTAAAACTCTTCCCCGTTCGTAACCTGTCTCCTGAATCCAAAACGAATCTCTAGTTTTCAATTTGTTTTCCAAATCATTTTCAAATTGGTTTCTCGGGTCCTAAACCATTTTCCAAAAACCCGGGTGGCGACTCCCTTTTTCAAACAAAACACTTTTTCAACAAAACCGGCGTGGAGGTCGACCGTCTACAAAATGGCGACTCCGCTGGGGATTCTCAAATTAATCTCTAATTTGGTGTTTTTATATTTATGAACTTCCCGAAAGCTTTTTCAAAATGAGAATGCCTAACGCTATCACAAGGAAGGAATGGCGGACTAACAGGGTCTCGCTCAGCCATCCTGACTGGAGCTTTTTGGGTTGTTTGTTTGTGTAAAGATATCAAAGAAGAAATTAATTTGGAGAGCCAAGCCTGAAAAATATTTGTGGGATTTTTGAAAAAAAATAATTTTATTGCTGAACTTTTGCATCACGTGCATCGATGTTGGATAAGCCCCGCTGCTGCGTCTTGGTTACCCTACCCAGTTCACTAGTGTTAGGACATCCCCGGATGCTCAACAACCTTGAATCGTGATGAGTCAGCCTGCCGTTTGACCTTTGCCATGCAGTACACTTGGCACTGGGAGGCAAATATTGGCTCTAGTCTGGGGAACCCTCTAAACCAAAATCGGCCTTCGCATATAGATAACCTAGAACCTTCCAACCTAGGTCAGGAACCCACAGGTTAGGATTATGTGATATATCTTGTTAACTGCTTGTTGTTTGTTGTTTTGTTTGCCTGTCTGCATGCATGTTCACGGTAGTTTTCACACTTAGATTGTCACTTCTCATCCACAGTAATACGAAGGATTATCCCAATAATCAAATGCTCTGTTGAATACACAAGACCCTTTTTTTTAAATAAATGCTGCAACTGGCTCTCTTCCTCCCAATAAACAAAAGTTTCATTTTTATACTTCGGTTATGTTAAACTTCCTGTTGTTAGAGGAAAGGAGCCAATTGTAGTCCCGAACTACGTCATGGCCTGATTCTTCCGAAATGGGGATACGTAGGCAACCCCTAAAAAGGTTCGGCCCTTGTTTTGCAAAATTTTCAAATAAAATGGGGACTCAAATATATCCAACAGAGCACTGAAAATTGGGGCAATCCTTTCTAAGATTGTGGTATAGATATTGCATCATGCATCATTCTTCCATTTATACATAAAACTCTTTTCCAAAAAAGCACGCACATTGCATTTTTGCACTGGTCACTAATTCATTCTGTTTCCATCATAAGAAGTTTTTTTAATCATTAAGGAGGACGAGGAGAGTACTGTACCTAGTTCGACTAGAACTCCCAAACAGCGATTGGTTCAAACTAAGTAAAAAACAATACAGTCAAGTTCAACAGATTCTTCAGCTATGACACAACCTCACAAAGCAACAGGCATGGAAGTTCAGGCCGAAATCAAGGAGCTCAAGAAGACTATGAACGACATGGGGAAACAAATCGGTAGTCAAATCACCCAGCTCATAGTTATGATGCAAGATATCCGTAACCGGCTCCCCCCAACCCCACAAACCAGCCACCCTAAAAGAAACTTTCATCAATTCCCCATTTCCCTTGTTCCTATCTACATAATCCTTCTCGAGAACAATCTTTTTAAACCACTTGAGCCTCGAGAGTTACCTAAAAAGTTTCCTGTCAATCATAACCCAAACGCCTTCTGCTCCTATCACCAAATGTCCGGTCATTATACCAACAACTGTATCCGTCTCAAGCACAAAATCCAAGGTCTTATCAAAGATGGAACATTTCCGCTCTCTTTCAAAAAGCCAAACTCTGCTTCCAACCCCATGCCTGAACACCAACCCGATGTCCAAATTAACCAAATCTTCCCCAGCTCCACTTTGAATAACTCAAGCTCCACCAAATTTGACCAAAGCCTATACACCATACCAGCCACTGAGCCAAAGCCAATTATTCCCATGCCGGAGGATCTTAGAGTTTGCTTCCCTGAAATTACCAAAACACAGAAACCCAGATGGGCGGATGTCGCAGAAAACAAGAAACGAGCTGTGAATGATCAAGATGGGAAAACACTCAGCCAGAGAAAGGCCCCCGGATTTGAAACTTTCACATGGAACAGTGACTGTTAATTAGAAAAGTTGGAAGAATTGGTCAAGCAATGCAAGTCTGACTCTATCGAGGTTTTTGACTTAGGGAATCTGACATCGCTGTTTGGGGATCAAAGTCCAATAGGTATGGTCAGAATTGGGCCTGCTGCAATGTCGATTGATTTGGAGCCTATGAGAGACATGGAGCTGATGATGCTATAGACACCCTAATTTTGACCCAAAAAACTTATCAAGCATCCCCAATGATGAAAATGCCCGATAAGAGCACGCGAAGCTTGATTGTGAACTTGGAAACCCCTCCAAAACCTCCTCAAAATAAACCCGAGCTGCATCACCTTCTAGTACATTTAAAACCCTCTTTATTGATATATAATATGTCCCGGTCCGTTTTGAAATGAGGGAGATGTGCCCGTTTTACCAAAACGATTTGTTTTCCCGACCTTCTGAGGGTAAAATGGTCATATATTTTGATGTACAAATCATATTGGGTTCAAACCACTTGGGTTAGAAATTAGATTTGACAAGCTTTCCAAGGCTTCAAAGCATGCACAAAACGGAGTTTGGTAGCACCCGGACCAGCCCCGCGAAGTTTCATATGTTGTGCTGTCTCCTAATCCAGGCGCCTGGATTACCCTATTCCAGGCGCCCAGACTCAATCCAGGCGCCTGGATTCCCATTCCGGGTGCCCGAACTCAATCCACTTGGACTCCTTAATTCCAGGTGCCCAGATTCACTCCAGATACTTGTTGTCCAATGTCAAGTGGGTGGGGAGGAGCGTCTTGAAGATTTTTTCTGGGATTTTTTGCAGAAGTATAGTGGAGTAGTGATGATGGTCCTAAGGTGACCCCCTTGATTGACCCCTAAGCCATCCTAAAGGACCATTTTGAACCTTTCATGCCTATATAAAGCCCATCTCTCTCATTCATTTGGAAGAGGATCAACTCCCCACCTCTCTCTTACTGTTATGCTGCAGGAACAATTCCAGAAACTCCTTTCTCAACTCCTCTTTCATAATCACATTCATTTTCACCTCTAAACCTACTCATTTACTATCAAAACTCACCATATCTCTCACCCTACAACACTAAATCTTGGTAGAAGTACCCATAATCAGCCCTTTACACCTCCAGAAACAAAAAGTCCAGCCCATTCACTTACCAAAAATCCCTCAAAAAATCCAAACCAAAGTTCATCAATCAAGTTCTCAAGGGTAAATCTACCAAATTTGCTCAAAAAGGCCCTGAGGGGACATCAACCAAGCTCTAGCTAGTCTTCCATATTGGCTTAGAGTTTGGGGAAGGTCTTAAACATCACAGGAAGAAATTTCATTTTGTGTTCCAGTACCAGATCCAGGCGCCTGGATTAGCCCAATGCAGGCGCCTGGATCCCTTCTCTCTTGTCTTGATTTTTTTTTGTTCTTTCCATGATGCATAGATTCATTTGAAACATTGGTACATTATTTTTGGCTAGTATAAACATTGCATGGTCTAGATGGTGGTTCTAAGGCATGATACATGACATTTAGAATGCAAAGTTAGTGTTCAAAAGAAAGCATTTTGCATTTTAGATTAAGGAACATATGATGATCTTTATTGGTTTAAAACAACATAAAAAAGAGAGTCATTTTGTATGTGAGAAAATGAGCACCCATAGTTGCATTTGATGTTTGCTTTGTGGCTTGGAAGAAAGAAGAATTGTGCCTGACGAGCTTTCCAGGCGCCTGCATTGGTGCAATCCAGGCGCCTGAAGTCATTCCAGGCGCCTGGAGTGTCTCCTTCCAGGCGCCTGCATCCCTTCCAGGCGCCTAGAATTGCTTGATCCAGGTGTCCAGTTTGCTTTCCAGGTGTGACAAGCACAGTGTTTTCGATTGATTTTTGGGGCTTTTCAGAGCAGGTCAAGTATAATCCAGTGGAGTTCAAGCATCTTATGCATATAGATCACCTATACATAACACTCAGCATATGTATTTACATACATCATATTAACATTTTAAATGCATTCACATGCTCTCACATGTATTTGTAATTAAAGTCCATCCAAACAATGTTTTCTACAATCCCTTGTGCATTAAGTAGAGACCGGTGGTCGCACCGGGCGAGAGGGGTGCTTTAAATTCCTTCCCCTCTCGTAACCTAGCTCTCGGACCCAAGAAATCTCAATAAAAGCAGACCGGTGAAATGTTTTCCATACCAAGGGCAAAAGAGTCATTTTTCAAAAGGTTTCTCGGGTACGGTCCTCAAACCCGGGTGGCGACTCCCAGTCGATCAATCAAAATCGTTTTCCAAACCACAACATCAATTTCGTGGACACTCCCGCGGGGTGTTCACAAATGCTAGGCCAAGAAGCCCCTGGAGATGTTACCTCTCTCATTGTGGATGCCATTCGAATTTATAAGAAACTGCACTTTTGTACCTAAAAGTTATTTACACTGGCACTGAATTTGAGTTTGAGTCGGAGTCTAGCACTGAGTCTGAGTTTAGCAACTGAGTCTGAGTTCACTTCTGAGTAAGAATATGTATTTGTTGGTCTTCCACGTCATCATTTCTCTTTTGAATTCGAGTCCACTCTCATGTATCATGCCCCAGGGGCCACCTCTTTTGAAATGAATGAAATCAACTTTGCTTATCTTGCTGTATTGAAATAATTTGTGTTGACCTTGACAATGAAAGGCATGCTCAGCCTATAAAAGAAAAAGTAATTTCAATAAAGGATAAGAATGATCCACGAATGGTTCAAATCAATTCGAGGTTGTCTCCGGAGGAATTTAAAAGCTCACTCAAAAGAATTTCAAGATGTTTTTGAATGAACTCACACGGACATGCCAAGAAATGATCTTGAAATCATGGAGCATCGAATCTCATTAAACAGAAGTTGAGGAAGATGAAGCCTGACTGGATAATGGAAATCAAGGAAGTTCAACGTAGGGTTCTTGATAGTGACTGAGTATCCTCAATTTGTCGCAAAAAAAAAAATCGTGCCAGTCAAAAAAAGAAGAAAAAAAAAAGAGAGAGAGCCTGCTAGGTTGAAAACCCAAAAGGGCGGCCTAGACAAAAGTTAAGGCAAGCAATAATAATAATAATAATAATAATAATATATATATATATATAAAGAAAGGCTGGCACCTCGACCCTTTTCTGTCTAGGGCATTGACATCATTAACAGAATCACACCAGTCGCATCAAATAGTCACAATCAGCAAGCAAAACATCGTCTACAGATATGGGGTCCCCCAAGCTTTTGTATCAGATAACGAGGTTTCATTTCAAAGGGAGAACAACAGAAGCTCTCGAAGAATTCAGGATTCAGGCCAACAAAACCATCAAGCTCATACTGGAAAAGACCACTAGGTCAGCATGAAATTGGCACGAGCAACTGCCAGTGACGTTGTGGGAATACCGGACTTCCATCCGTACTCTGACAGGGGCAACACCCTATTCTTTAGTTTATGGCATGGAGGTTGTTCTTCCTATCAGGCTAGAAGTTCCATCTTTTGAAAGTCGTGGTAGAATCGAGAATCAGTGAAGCAGAATGACAAAATGCAAGATTTGAAAAGCTCATGTTTTTTTATGAAAGACGACTTGAGGTCTTGTACCACATTCAAGGATATCAGCGACGAATAGCTCGTGCTTTTAACAAGAAGATGAAGTCTAGAGATTTGTAAGAAGAAGACATGGTTTTGAAAGAAATTCGAGCTCCAATTTTAGATCCGCATGGGAAATTTTGACCGAAGTGGGCTGGACCATACATTATCAAGAAGATCCTATCTGGAGACACAGCACAGCTCATTGATCTCGACGGCAACAAATTTTCTACCTTGGTCAATCTGGATCTGCTCAAGAGATATTACCCCTGAGAGAAGCTCGATGGATTGAAAACCGCAAGGGCGGGTAGTACCAGGCAAAAATTAGAAGCCTGCTAGGTTGAAAACCCGAAAGGGCGGCCTAGGCAAAAGATAAGGCTAAATAAATCAGAGCTCGCTAGACCGAAAACCCAAAAAGGTGGTACTAGGCAAAATTACGAGCATAAAAGGAGAGTGAAAATACCCGAGTGAACCCTAACTCCAGACTTGTAGTCCTGAACTACGTCATGACCTGATTCCTTTAACAAGGGATACGTAGGCAGCCTCACCCTGAGGTTCGGTCACAATCTTTTGAGTTGATCCCATGTCATTATACGCATTTCAAATTTCACTGACAGAGCTGATAAGAATCAAAGTGGAAAGTTCTCAAAATTCGAGTTTTATTTGAACAAACTTTTTCAATTACATGATTGAGCATGAAACTTTCAAACAACCAAGCACTGATCCATATGAGTCATGTCATGGGTCCACAACTTATTTCGAGCACATTAAGATTGAGTTTAAAGTCCCTTTTTGTCCCCCATCTGTTCTTGTATCTCTTGTCAATTTTCTCTCGCAACGTGCCGGAAGCAAAACGCTGGGATACACATCTTCTGGAATGGTCACACACTCCCTCCATGCGTTATGGCAAGCTCTAAAGATGGCGGATTTGAGATTTGACACAATGAAGCTCCCAAGCATCGAGTTCCTGGAAATACTGTCAGTCCAGCAGAATCAAGCCCTGTTCCATAACCACAGCCTTGTGAGAAAGAGAGAAAACAAGTAAGGAGCCTTAGAAAGCCTTAAGCTGAGCGTTAAGGTAAAACAAGAACGAGAGAAAAACCAGAAAAAGGGGAGTTGAGTGAGCAACCTACCCATAGGGGCACCCTCAAAACTCAACCAATAACCCACCATCATCATAAGAAGTCCAAGGGAGAAACAAGTCTTTGCTTTGGGGATACAAAGAAGTTGCAGAACAAGGGGCATTCACGGAGGCCATGCAAAGAACCACCATCTCGAACAATGTGCCACTTTAAGATCATGAAGAGTCGTGCCGAATTCGTGAAGACTCCCAAGGAAGGCCTTACAAAAGCTCCTCAAAGCCTAAAGAAGTGCAAACAAGTGTTAGAAAATCAGGAGGAAGGCCAAGAAATGACCAAGAGTTGCAGAAATTTTGAAAGTGTGCAACACGGCACATTTTGAGTACCATAAGGCCCAGTGGTGGCAGTTTTGAAAAATGTGTGTTTTGGCCGACCAAAACTCATTCCATGCTTATTTTCGAGATGCGGCCTATGCACACAAGCCGTAATATGTGCAAATGACTTGATAGAAGGGTTGGTTGTCGTTCCCAACCAAATTTTGATGGTCGGATACCTCGGAAACCGAGATATGTCAACATGGGAGGCATCGGCAAGCTATACTTTGAAATGTGACTATTTAATGGATTCGTGCATGTCATTGTACATTTGTGATTCACCAGGAAACCATCCCATTCATTTGTCGAAAATTTGAAGAACGGCAACACCAGCACGTTTGCATAACAAATTTGGTTCCATTATCCTTTTCATTGACGAATTCATTCTATTCCTTTCGTTTCATTGGGGCATGAGAAATATAATCATAAATCCGTGTCAATTTCCCACTTCTAGTCAAAATTCACGTTCTCATTTTCAGTTGTTTTAAGTTAGCATTCATGCACAGGTTCTATTTTCTTTTCAAATTCATTGCTAGTGTGAATAAGAGAAACTGCGTGCAAAGTTTTTATAAAACTAAAGGCATCCACATGATAAGCATAATCATATCCAGGGTCAAAACAAGCCCAATGCAAAACTCTACTACCATGGCTCGCAGGCCATCTCCATCAAGAAACTGAAAAAGAGGGCAAACAGGCGCCCAAGTCAAAATGAGGCACGCAGGCCCCATACTACTACTAACAACTGTGTCTCAGGTACGAGGACGCTTCGGCGGCACGTATCCTCGGTGCCTATACTCCTCCGGCGTGCTAGGGTGCCTCCTTCTCAAGTACTACTGCTCTCTGGAGACTCATCTCTCTGTGCACTCTCTCTCTCTGACGCTCTTGAGATGCAGAAGAACGCAAGACTCTGCCTGAAGATGGAACCACTAGGGCAACTCGGGGCGCTGAACGCTTAACACTCTAAGAACGGGACGTGCCCTGCACAAGCAACAACGTTTGTCAAATATGATGCAGAGCATGAACGGTGAATGTAAAGGGAAAGCAAATATGATGAATGTACCTCAACAGCTCCACTACTAGGGGCAGTTCTGCGGCTAGCTCCTCTATTCCGGCTGGTACTTGCTCCACGACTGCTCTCTCTGCTCCTCCGAGTGCGACGGCCTGTGTCCTCACCCTTGCTACTCTCTCCAGCACCACGACCTGTGCCTCGACCGGCCTCTCCAGTACCACGGCCCGGTAACCTGCCTCTAGAAGCTCTCTGCCCACGACCAAGTACAACTCCCGGCTCAACTAGCGAGTGCACCTCTGGGGCAATGCCCATCACAAACTGGCGGACCACGGCTTGCAAATTCTGAACCAGCTGGAACGTTGACGCCGCCCACTCAGCAGGAATCTGAAATGCAAAGGCACATCAGTAAGGAATAATACATGGGATATTGGTATGAAAAGGTAATTGAAATTAGTGAAGCAATCAAAAATCACCTCTGTCGTGGCAAGAGTAACTGGGGGATTAACCGAAGTCACGGTCACAACTCCAAGCGTCCCATCAGCAGTGACTATCTCAATCTCTCTTCTCAGCTCAGGTAAAACAGGGGCAGCTCTCAGACGGGTCTCCATATCCAGATCATATGCCAAATGGGTGTTCATGTATCCGTCATAATCCAAAGAAGGACTAAAAACCAACTCTGTCAGCACTGTGAACCTTTCTAACTTAGCACGAGTATAATCCTGTGTCCTCAAGATCAGTGAAGGAAGAGGCGAAGGCACGCTGAAGTGGTCAATCCCAAGAGGCTGACGAGACCCTCTGTCGCCCAAGTACCATTGCCAGCCATATGGACACTCCAACAACACCCTGCTCCGTGTCAACACTCTACTCCTGAGCAAGTAGTCCCTGTGCAATCTATCCCAGACATTCCACCTCACCTGCAAAGGAACGTTTCATCATTTTCAGGAGAATCAAAAGGCAAGGAATACCAAAGAGAAGTAATTGCAAAGGCTTACTCTATCTCCTCTTGTATGGTCAAAGAAAAGTCTAAAGCTCCTCAGATCGCCCTTATGCTCACCGGGTCCTGTAAACTCCTGCCCCCACTTTGCAGCCCGTGGAAGCACATTCTCATTGTCATGTGTATTCTCTGGAGCAAACACCCCTAGCACTTCATAAGCCCATACTTGCATTTTTAGGGGCAAATCAATACAGGAATTCAACAAAGGCACAAATTTGAATTGCATGTGAAGAAAGTTTTACCTCCAGCACTCTCCAAAAAGCCGCCAAGACTCTTAGCCATTCCACGGCTAACAGAACCCAAAAAATAGTACACAGTGGCCAAACTAGCGCCTCCCCAATCATACTTCCCAACTGTCTCCAGCTTCTCCAAAGCCGGCAACCAACCCAAGCGTACTTCACCCCGTCTGTTCGGAAACAGAGAAGCACCGAAGAGGTACAACAAGTAAGCCCTCGCCATCTGTCTAGCCTCCACGTCTGACTCCGGCTCATGGTCCCAGAAATCTATCAAAGCTGTGTACTTCACCTTCGGCTCAACACCACCCGGTCTCCTCCCCAAGTAATGCTCCACATCAGCAATGTCCAAGTACAATTCTGAATCAAACGGGATAGGCTCACCTCCAACTCTCAGACCCGTGATGGCAGCAAAGTCAAGTGGGGTGATTGTCATCTCCCTAGACCTGAAGTGAAAAGTATTGGTTGTATCCCACCACCTCTCCACCAAAGCTCTCATCAGTCTACGGTCTGTCCTCGTCACCGTCAAGATCCGTATAAAGATGGTGAAGCCTGTTGCATCAACCAGGGCTCTCACACGCGACGACAAAGCATTGTAATATCCAGAGAATTTGCTGAACCTCCATAGCCACCGAGGGATCACTGAGACTGTTACAAAACATGAATACAAATTTCATCAATCATGATACAAAAAGGGAAATAAATGGTAAACAGATGCAAGCAAGGAGCAAGGAGAAATGCATACCAGTGGATTCTTGAAAGCAATATGGGTCGATACATCCCGCAAAGTGACCGTGTCTGAGTAAGTGGGCAGCAAAGGTGTATATGTGTCACACCCCAAAGGAACAAAGAAGTGAACCCGCGGCAAATAGGTAGCCAGTGTAAAGGGTGCCCTAACCTCCAAAGCCAGCTCAACCTCTCGTACTATGGTCACACGCTCCTCCCCGGCGGCTACCTCAGCCTCTCTCTATCTCTCCTCCTGCTCAACTTCCTAGATATGTGATGGCACGCTCTCCTGAATCAGAATATTTTCAAACTGAGGGGACTCCTCTAAAGTCGCTGCAATGTCCTCATCTCTCACCCCCTCTAAAGTGTCTGCCAAAGTCACACCCGGTCTACGAGAGGAACCAACTAGAGAAACGAAGAGTGGAGGCTCTGAAGCCTCGGTTTCCCTATCAGCACTCTCCTCAGGTATCCTAGCAGTACCAATTGCAATAGCTGGGCCCGGGGCAATACGTCTCACTGAAGAAACCTCAGTCATAAGGGTAGCCCCCACAACATCACTCGAAACAACACCAGTCAAAGGCCTACCCTCTTGGACACTAGTCTTTTCAATGCAACAAAGATTCATCGCAACATCAGAAGTTGAAGTACCCGTACCTGGATTATCAATCTCCATGGCATCCGGACCCTCATGAGTGGCCACGACACTCTGATCAAAGGCCACGACACTCTCAGTCTGCCGCAAGACACTTCGATCGTCACCAATAGCACTACCACTACCCACGACACTCGGATCAATGAGCACGACACTCCCAACATCACCTACGACACTCTGAGTGTGCCGTGCGGTGTCTCGGTCTTCACCAACATCACCGTCGCCTCTCACCGTGGCACCAACGGTGTTAATGGTAGCCCCTGAGCTTGCCGGAGCGATCGAAGCACTTGGATGGGCAATCCCCAGTCTCGCCGATACCCTTTCGGACATAAGTGAAGAAATTTTGGCCGGATCTGGAACAACCGGACCAATTTCGGTCGAAACACTCGTGGAGGAGTCGCTCCTAGCCTCGTCAGACGATCTACCACCCCCCCCCCCCCTCAAACGCCGACGACGGTGTATCTTCAGCAGTTACCGTGGAACCCCCTTGCTCATCACCGGAATCCGCCATGGACACAATGTCTCGGAAGAAAAAGTTTGATTTCGGGTGTAAGTGAGCCGAAAGGTTGAAGAAAATTTGGGGAAGTGAGAAAGAAGGAAGAAGAAAAGAAGAAGAGGGGTGTCGGCTTGGTACCCTCTCAAATAACTGACCGAGAATTTTGAAAGTGGGAAAAAAATCAAAAGCACCAAGCAGTTACAAATCAAGTTTTGGTAACCAACAGTGTCGCACCGTACACAGTCTATATCGTACTACACACTATCTCTGTCGTGCGGCACGTATATTTTGAACTCTACCACACGGTGCTCGTACTATATGGCACGGTACATCTGTTGCACTGCATGGCACACCTCGATGTTCTCTACAAACTTTTGCACTAAATCAACTGTCCCCAGGAATTCTTAAGCCACGATATCAAGTTTTATGGGAACCTTAATGGGTTTTGCTCCAACCAGCTTTATGGGAACCTTTACAGGTTTCGCTCAAACCAGCTTTATGGGAACCTTAACGGGTTTTGCTTCAACCAGCTTTATGGGAACCTTAACGGGTTTCACTCCAACTAGCTTTATAAGAACCTTAGCGGGTTTCGCTCAAACCAGCTTTATGGGAACCTTTACAGGTTTCGCTCAAACCAGCTTTATGGGAACCTTAACGAGTTTCACTCCAACTAGCTTTATGGGAACTTTAACAGGTTTCGCTCAAACTAGTTTATGGGAACCATAACGGGTTTCGCTCCAACCAACTTTATGGGAACCTTTACAAGTTTCCCTCAAACCAGCTTTATGGGAACCTTAACGGGTTTCGCTCCAACCAGCTTTATGGGAACCTTAACGGGTTTCCCTCAAACCAATTTTATGGGAACCTTAACGGGTTTCGCTCCAACCAGCTTTTTGGGAACCTTAACGGGTTTCGCTCCAACCAGCTTTATGGGAACCTTAACAGGTTTCGCTCCAACCAGCATTATGGGAACCTTAACGGGTTTCGCTCAAACCAGCTTTATGAGAACCTTTACAGGTTTCGCTCCAACCAGCATTATGGGAACCTTAACGGGTTTCGCTCAAACCAGCTTTATGGGAACCTTAACGAGTTTCGCTCCAACCATCTTTATGGGAACCTTTACAGGTTTCGCTCAAACCAGCTTTATGGGAACCTTAACGGGTTTCGCTCAAACTAGCTTTATGGGAACCTTAACGGGTTTCGCTCCAACCAGCTTTACGGGATCCTTAACGGGTTTCCCTCAAACCAATTTTGTGGGAACCTTAACTGGTTTCGCTCCAACCAGCTTTATGGGAACCTTAATGGGTTTCGCTCAAACCAGCTTTATAGGAACCTTAACGGGTTTCGCTCCAACCAGTTGGAACCTTAACGGGTTTCGCTCAAACAAGCTTTATGAGAACCTTTATAGGTTTCGCTCAAACCAGCTTTGTTGGAACCTTTACATGTTTCGCTCAAACCAGCTTTATGGGAACCTTAACAGGTTTCGCTCCAACCAGCTTTTTGGGAACCTTAACGGGTTTCCCTCAAACCAATTTTATGGGAACCTTAACGGGTTTCGCTCCAACCAGCTTTATGGAAACCTTAACGGGTTTCGCTCCAACCAGCTTTATGGGAACCTTTACAGGTTTCGCTCAAACCAGTTTTATGGGAACCTTAATGGGTTTCGCTCAAACCAGCTTTATGGGAACCTTAACGGGTTTCGCTCCAACCAGCTTTATAGGAACCTTTACAGGTTTCGCTCAAACCAGCTTTATGGGAACCTTAACGGGTTTTGCTCAAACCAGCTTTATGGGAACCTTAACGGGTTTCGCTCCAACCAGCTTTATGGGAACCTTTACAGGTTTCGCTCAAACCAGTTTTACGGGAACCTTAACAGGTTTCACTCCAACCAGCTTTATGGGAACCTTAACGGGTTTCGCTCCAACCAGCTTTATGGGAACCTTTACGGGTTTCGCTCAAACCAGCTTTATGGGAACCTTTACAAGTTTCGCTCAAACCAGATTTATGGGAACCTTAACGGGTTTTTCTCCAACCAGCTTTATGGGAACCTTTACAGGTTTCACCCAAACCAGTTTTATAGGGAACCTTAACGGGTTTCGCTCAAACCAGCTTTATGGGAACCATAACGGGTTCTGCTCAAACTAGCTTTATGGGAACCATAACGGGTTCTGCTCAAACTAGCTTTATGGGAACCTTAATGGGTTTCGCTCGAATCAAATTGCAGCAGCCTCATTGCTTTGTCTTGGATGGTCACAAAAGTTGATTGGCTCTGATTCTCCGAGAACTTAACCTACTGAGTAATCGACCTACCCATGGCTGCTGACCCATTTTTGGAGACCTCACTGGTCTCGTTCATATCAAGTTTTATGGGAACCTTAACAGGTTTCGCTCCAACCAGCTTTATGGGAACCTTCGCGGGTTTCGCTCAAATCAAAATTGCAGCAGCCTCATTGCTTTGCCTTAGATGGTCACGAAAGTTGATTGGCTCTGGTTCTCCGAGAACTTAACCTACTGAGTAGTCGACCTACCCATGGCTGCTGACTCGATTTAACCACTTTGGAGACATCGCTAGTCTCGCTCAAATCAGTTTTCTGTAGACTCTCGTTGGACTCGCGCGGATCTTTTTGCAGACCTCGCTGGTCTCACACGAACCTTTAGGAACTTTCACCAGTCTCGTTCGGCAACAACCTCATGGCTTTGTCTTGGATGGTCACGAAAGTTGATTGGCTCTGATTCCCCGAGAACTTAACCTACTGAGTAGTCGACCTACCCATGGTTGTTGCCTCACTCCAAAAGCCCATTCCTCAATGGCACTTAAACCCAGAATCTCTGGCACTAAGCCCATTCCTCTATGGCACTTAAGCCCAGAATCTCTGGCACTAAGCCCATTCCTTAATGGCACTAAGCCCATTCCTCAATGGCACTTAAGCCCATTCCTTTATGGCACTTAAGCCCATTCCTCGATTGCACTTAAGCCCAGAATCTCTGGCACTAAGCCCATTCCGCAATGGCACTTAAGCCCAGAATCTCTGGCACTAAGCCCATTCCTCAATGGCACTAAGCCCATTCTTCAATGGCACTTAAGCCCGGCATCCCTGGCACTAAACTCTAACCCGGAGAGGGACCTCGCTGGTCTCGCTCTAATTCTCGCTCTAACCTTCGTGGGATCTCGTCGGTCTCACTTTAACCCGGAGAGAGACCTCGCTGGTCTCACTCTAAATTCTCACTTTAACCTCCGAGAGGGATCTCGCTGATCTCGCCCTAATCCGTGAGAGAGATCTCGCTGATCTCACTCTAATCCTTGAGAAAGACCTCGCTGGTTTCGCTCTAATCCTTTGCGGACTTTCACCGGTCTCGCTCGGCAACAACCTCATTGCTCTGTCTTGGATGGTCACGAAAGTTGATTGGCTCTGGTTCCCCGAGAACTTAACCTACTGAGTAGTCGACTGATAGGCGCGTGATATGCCATATATAAGCGCCTAAGTAGGAGGAGTTGGCGCGTTAGACGTGCGGTTTTATAATCATTTATCTGTTTAATGCGTGCGTGGTAGTGTTTGTGGTGCTTGCATGAATTTATCAGGTAAGAAGATGCTTTTGGCGCCTATTGCATGGCTTGAAGCGGAGCTGGGATGTGGGAGTCGAAGTTTGAAGTTGGAATGCTGAAAAGGGCGGCTTAAGGGGTCGGTATCGATACCCCTGATAGCCGTATCGATACCAGTTGGTTATGAAGAGCGCAATTTCGTCCAGAATGTTTAGTATCGATACCCCTGAAAAGGGTATCGATACCTACGTCGTACGCGGAAGAAGGAGATAAGGGTTCGGTATCGATACCCTTATTAGGGGTATCGATACCGAGAGCTTTCGGGAGCATCAGCTTTGAAACTACGTCGTATTGATGGTCGTAGAACTAATTCCTTAACGATTTTATTCGGTTTTTCATGAGGATTACTTAGTAAGTATAAATGCTAAAGTTTAAACCCATTCTAGGGTTCCACAATTTTTACCTAGGTTTTAGTTTTACAAGTTTTCGGCTCCAGATCTGAAGTTCTTCGTTCGTTGTTACGCTTTCAAGTTCTAGTACCAGAATTCCAGGATTTGTTTTGCAGATTATTTGTCAAGATTAACTTTGCCTTTGCAATTACGGTATTAGTTTTCATTGGTTTTATATCTTATTTATTCAAAGCATGATTAGTTTTAGTTTCAATTCATCTTCTGCAATTAATTTCAATATGTGTGAGTAGTCGTATTGAGTACGGCCGCGGGACAAAGGTGTTCCGTGGCTAGGCTAATTCATATTTTACCTCGGTGCCGAATTACTTTAATTAATGCGCAGTTTTTGAATACGGAAGTTTTCTAGCAAACAAAACCCGGGCATCGCCCGTTCCACATGCGCGCAGGAATTGGTGACAAGTGTTGTGCACTTGTTAGAAACTATTCTCATATTTTTAAACCTATTAATTGAACCATTGTGGCCCGAGTGAACATGAATTAGGCTAGCTGTGGGCACCGTAATACCCTCGGCTGTGCTCTTCTGTTTAAATTAAGAGTCCAATAATTTAATCAGTTTAATTTAGTTAATTAAATCAGTCATCTGAACAAGGGGTGGCTACCTGAGAGCCATTTGCAAACATAGAATCTAGCATTGTTTGGGTCAACACCGTAGACCGTCTCTGTGGTTCGACTCCGGTACTTCCGGATTTATTGTGCTGCACCGGTCGAGAGTCCTACGCTTGGGACGAAATTTTAAGTTAATTATTAATCACCCGAACGGTCAAGCATCGACCTACCCATGGTTGTTGCCTCACTCCAAAAGCCCATTCCTCAATGGCACTTAAGCCCAGAATCTCTGGCACTAAGCCCATTCCTCTATGGCACTTAAGCCCAGAATCTCTGGCACTAAGCCCATTCCTCTATGGCACTTAAGCCCAGAATCTCTGGCACTAAGCCCATTCCTTAATGGCACTAAGCCCATTCCTCAATGGCACTTAAGCCCATTCCTTTATGGCACTTAAGCCCATTCCTCGATTGCACTTAAGCCCAGAATCTCTGGCACTAAGCCCATTCCGCAATGGCACTTAAGCCCAGAATCTCTGGCACTAAGCCCATTCCTCAATGGCACTAAGCCCATTCTTCAATGGCACTTAAGCCCGGCATCCCTGGCACTAAACTCTAACCCGGAGAGGGACCTCGCTTGTCTCGCTCTAATTCTCGCTCTAACCTTCGTGGGATCTCGTCGGTCTCACTTTAACCCGGAGAGAGACCTCGCTGGTCTCACTCTAAATTCTCATTTTAACCTCCGAGAGGGATCTCGCTGATCTCGCCTTAATCCGTGAGAGAGATCTCGCTGATCTCACTCTAATCCTTGAGAAAGACCTCGCTGGTTTCGCTCTAATCCTTTGCGGACTTTCACCGGTCTCGCTCGGCAACAACCTCATTGCTCTGTCTTGGATGGTCACGAAAGTTGATTGGCTCTGGTTCCCCGAGAACTTAACCTACTGAGTAGTCGACCTACCCATGGTTGTTGCCTCACTCCAAAAGCCCATTCCTCAATGGCACTTAAGCCCAGAATCTCTGGCACTAAGCCCATTCCTCAATGGCACTAAGCCCATTCTTCAATGGCACTTAAGCCCGGCATCCCTGGCACTAAACTCTAACCCGGAGAGGGACCTCGCTGGTCTCACTCTAATTCTCGCTCTAACCTTCGTGGGATCTCGTCGGTCTCACTTTAACCCGGCGAGAGACCTCGCTAGTCTCACTCTAAATTCTCACTTTAACCTCCGAGAGGGATCTCGCTGATCTCGCCCTAATCCGTGAGAGAGATCTCGCTGATCTCACTCTAATCCTTGAGAAAGACCTCGCTGGTTTCGCTCTAATCCTTTGCGGACTTTCACCGGTCTCGCTCGGCAACAACCTCATTGCTCTGTCTTGGATGGTCACAAAAGTTGATTGGCTCTGGTTCCCCGAGAACTTAACCTACTGAGTAGTCGACCTACCCATGGTTGTTGCCTCACTCCGAAAGCCCATTCCTCAATGGCACCTAAGCCCATTCCTCAATGGCACTAAGCCCTCAATGGCACAAAAGTCCTCTATAACACCAAAAATTCCTTACCGGTCTCACTCATCAACAGCCCCATTGCTTTGTCTTGGATGGTCACGAAAGTTGATTGGCTCTGGTTCCCCGAGAACTTAACCTACTGAGTAGTTGACCTACCCATGGCTGTTGACTCGCTTCACTATTCACGGAGCCTCACTCGCTTGCTTCGTTCACAAAACATCGTTCGTTTTTCCCTCGTTGAAGAACAAGGTGGCCACCTTCACAATCCAAATCAGGTATGATTTCTATGACTCTTGTAGTTGCATGATCCATATGCATTTGCCCCGACGAACTACGCTGGTCTGATCCCTGCAATGGGGTACGTAGGCAACTCTTATGAGCGTGACCACATGCATCATATTTACTTGTTTGTTTTCGTGCGAAGATGTTCACATTGAGGGGTGTCTTCTATCTTTGACGTGACTTCCATCACACAATGATTGTAAGCCTCATCAAAGAGGGGCAACTGTAGACACCCCAAAATGAGGCCTTCGTACATGTTTGTATCCCCAATGATGAAAAGAAACGCCCGGAAAGCTTCTCGGATTGAAATTCTTCAAGTCAACAAAGTCAACAGTGCCGCACGACACGCATCTCTCACGCACGAAACTTCAACAGTCACGCACGACATGCTTTTTGAATATTGGCGGTGGAAGTGTGCCAGACGGCTTAGTTGGTGTACCGCATGGTACAGTTTGTGTGCCGCACGGCACTGTCATTTGTCAAATAGCTTTTGCAGAGTTCCAGCAGCTCAAAATGTTGACGAATTGTTCCTCTGCTCATCATGGTTTTGTGTAAGAGTTAAAGGCTATTTCCTAGCTATGATTTCTTTGGGTGGGCATCAAGTAAACTTGGGGAGCAAGTCGGTTTCTACGCCTATATATATGCCGATCAGTTTTGGAAGAAGACAATGAAGAATGAACTGAAAATCATGAAAAACCTCCCCAAAACCTTGTTCCTAATTCTACCTACATCCAAAATCACCTAATGCTAAATCTCTCTAGATCTAGAAACTATCCTCGTACTCTCAAAGAAAACCCAATTGCAACCCGTAGCCATTACTCTATTTTCGGTCCATAACCTCCACTGATCATCACCAATTCCATCAAACCGGAGAGCCAACCATCCTTGCTACTGTACCAGAGAGGAGTTAGAAGCCAGAGGAGGTCCGAGCCGTGATCAAAGGGCCAAGAAGGCGTTTCAATCCGAGAGTTTACAACCGAAGGTATAATCCCGTTTCGCCAAATCTCTTAGCTTTGGTACCCTAAGGGGAGGGTGCCAAGTGTGGGGTTATCTTTTATATCATCTCCACATTTGGTACACCCATGTTATAGCAAAAATCAGTTTAATTCGAAACCTCCCGGTTGCGTCGTACGGGGAAAACATCGCCTCGTACGGGGTAATTTAGTGAGGAGGAACATTCTCTACTTAAACATGCCATTTTCTAATTCAAAATAATCTGTTTTAATTAGGTTTTGATGTTTTGTGTGTGCTTCATTCCATTCTTATCGAAAAACCAAGTTTCAAACTATTTGTGAAGAAAACAGTGCCGCACGACACTACTCTTGTACCACACGGTACACTTGGAGTGTGTACGGCATCCTTTTACAAATATGACCATTGGGATCATGAACAAAGCCGCACGGCACACTTTCTGTACTGCACAGTACACTTAGTGTGCCGCACGACACTCTTTTTCAAACCTGAAATTTTAAAACAGTTTCCTTTATAAACAGTTTGGAACTTTGATTTTTCTGTTTTAATTCCTTGCTGTGATGTTTATTATCATGTTGTTTATTGTTTACTATTTTTCATCATCATCTGCTTTGCCTGATTAACTGTTTATTTGAATAAAGTTCAGCATTAAAAAGTTTTCTAAAAATCCCATAAATATTTAGTAGAGACCGATTTTTAATTGGGCGAGCGGGGTGCATTAACACCCTTCCCCATTCGTAACCTGGCTCCCGAATCCAAAACGAATCTCTGGTTTTCAAGTTGTTTTCCAAATCATTTTCAAATTGGTTTCTCGGGTCCTAAACCATTTTCCAAAAACCCGGGTGGCAACTCCCTTTTTCAAACAAAACACTTTGTCAACAAAACCGGCGTGGAGGTCGACCGTCCACAAACTTTCTACTAACTTGACTTCTACTTTAAGGATCTAGGAGTGGCTTTTGGTGGTGGAGCTACTTTGAATTTGAAAGAACACTTTGAGTTTTTACTTGAAAAACTCAAGAACTAGAGACTTTCTCTCACTAAAAACTCTACAAAGAACTACAAAGGAAGAGGAGATTTTTGGTGTGAGAAATGAGGAGTGTGAGGGCTCTATTTATAGGCGAAATGAGGAGTGTGAGGGCTCTATTTATAGGCAAAACGGGACACCCTCTCCCCTCTCATATGGCCGGCCTCCCCCTCCCCTCCATGTGCACAAAATCTTTCAATTTAATGCAAGAATAAAAATCCATGATTTCATGGGATTTTCAAGAATAAAATCCTCGTTAAATCCTAGGCTTGGTACAAGTAAATCCTAGGTAAAATCTAGGGTTTTAATGGCAAAGATCTTGGGCCACTTTCTAGGAAATTTCTAGGGTTCTAAGTAGTGTAGAATTTTGCATGGCCACCTTTGTTTTAGGGAGTTTTGGGTACTAGTTATTAGTTAGGAGACACATGTCTAATAAGAGCTACTAAATCTTAGGCAATCTAGGGCTTTAATTAAAGAATAAGAATATATTCTCCTATTAATGAGGGAATATATTTCTTTAATAATTATGAAAGAAAAACCCTACTAAATAGAGTTTTTGGTGCTAGTTATACAAACAAGTGTACATAAAATAGGCATAAGCCTAATAGGCTAGGAAAATATAAGGAAATCTTAGGTTTATTCTCTAAATCTTAGGTTTTAATGAGAAAATCCCAGGGTTTCGCTTTAAGGGATTCTAGTGTGTACATATACATGTATTGTGTTCTTATTCTTAGTGACTAAGTAATTAGGAAGCTTCCTTCCTCCTTTGTCACGCCCTCATTTTTACAAAACATAAATAAAGGAATTTCAACAATACATAAGTCAAATGATGAGATTTCCATAAATCCATCCCAAAAGGTTTCCATAAAATAAAGCACATCTTTAGCCCATTGGCTATCAAATGTTCGGGCACCCTTGCGCCATAGGTGAAATCAATAACATCCCATAAGTTATTACAAGTTCAACGTCAAAAAGATAGTGAAAAGATTAGAGTTACATTATCATTCCCCAAAAGAAAATTTAATGCATAGAAGATGAATAAAATAACTCCATGTCATGTATGCTCATCATCCAAGACATGCACTCCAAACCATGCACGATCAAAGCTGGGTACCGGAAAAGGGATATGGTGAGCACACACGCTCGTAGGAGAACTATTCTACTAACGCTAGGTGTATGAATGTGATATATGCACATGAAACCATGCTATGTCAAATGGATAAACCAATGTGAGTAACGGTAACCAAATTATTAGGGAAAGGATTTGGAGGCACCAAAGTACCCAAATGATTGTCAAGTATCCACCAACAAACCATATGTTCAAAATATTTCCTAAATGCCCAAACACCACCCACATATCCATTTTCATTACACCCAACTATCCGAGTTGATCACACAAGTCTAAAATCAAGTTACATATCGAGTTTCGACAAAACACAATGGATAGTTCCAAAATCTCATTTCTCAACTCTTTCATTGAAGAAAATCATCATTTCATTAATACTAGGGATTTAATCCCTCTGCCGGATTTCATAGGCCCCGCGTGCCCCGCCGGGTTCTGTGGGCCCCGCGTGCCCCTGCCGGATTCCACAGGCTCCGCGTGCCTTTATAAAACAAAATTCGTCAAATGATGACATTGGTTTTAAACATCTCATTTCCCAATATTTCATTCAAAATCCATTTTCTACAAATTCATTTCACCACTTCACACCTTTCGATAAAATGTGCTACGCACACACCCACACCCACACACGCTTTCTAAAAACCAACAAACGTTCATGTGAGATAAGATGACATATTTATTTATAAAACCATAGTTCTCGAGTCACAACATGGTTGAAAGTGATGCCAAAAGTCAATTTTATGAAGGAATAAGCGATCGGAGACCAAACGGACATCAAAGGGTGGCCGAAGACCACCCCAAAAACAGGGGCAGTGGCTGGAAATTACAGAGGCAGCAACATATGAACAGTAACAATGCAGATTTTCACCTTTAAGGTGTGGAATTTCAACCCAATCACAAATGAGATAGTTTAGTCTCAAATTGGAGATGCTAGGTAACAATTAAACATGGAGGGAGGTCAATTTCACTCCCAATTTCATCAAACAACAAGCAATTTCATAGATCAAAGAATCAAAGTGGGAAAACCCACACAAATTGGGGAAAACATGAAATTTAAGGAAATTGAGGTCTAGAACCAACTATATGCAACAAATCATAAGCATACAACTAGAGAGAGTAGAAATTGTTTCCCTACCTCAAGGCTTTGCTTGAAAATGGTGGAGAAATGAAACCCTAGGTGTAGAAACCTTCAAAACCCGAATTTGGCGCTCTCGGTGTGAATCCAAGGTGACCCGAGCTCCCCATGGCGCGTAAAACGTGAAAATGGCCTTGGTTCTTGAAGTGGTTGAGTGAGGAGGGTGGGATTTGAGCTTGGTGGGAGCAAAAATGGAGGAGAGGGAGGAGAGAGGGGGCTGTCGGGTTTGAGGAGGGAGGAAGAGAGTGTTTTGATTTTTTTATTACAAAACTTCCCCCACACACTTCACTTATACATGCACATATTACACCTCACACCCAAATGTCACTGGTGTATATAAAATGTGACACATCTCTTTAATCTCAAACCAACACTTAGCCAAATAATAATTTTCAACATTTCTCACACTGTGCCAGCCAGGCATGTTCCAGCACAACACTTATTTTCAGAAACCAAACTTAAGTAAAAATTTATTTACTTTAATTTATTTATGAAAATAAGAAAGTACCCCCCATTTGGAAACAATGGCATTTCCAAAATTTTGAAATTCTAATCACATCAAAATCTCATCCCCCACTTTTAGTACAAAATCGAAAAACGGCACATTTCTCTCCGAGGAAAAAGGGCTAAATATGACTTTGCCTTACTCAAAAATAATTTCCAATTATACCTTTGTGATTAGAAAAATCAAAGGATCAATTACCGGGACTTTTTATCGGCCAAAACAAAACTTCTCCAAAAAGTGATTTTTCATACGGGTTCTTACATCCTTCCTTCACATGGCTAATATCTCTTAGGAAAACTAGGAATTAATGGAAGCAAATTTAGTAGGAAAAACTAGTAGGGGAGATCTAGTAGTACTAATATACATAGATAATATACTGGTACACATATACTATTGACCCAAAATAATTATTGACCCCAAATAATTATTACCAAAAAAAAGAAAAATCAATTAAATAAACAAATTTTTTATTTAGCAAAAATCAGGATCGTTACACAAATCCTCTCGTCGACTAGAATCAATAGTCTATAAAAGTCTAATCATAATAACCCCCCAAAAAATTGAATGCAGACAAACTCAAAAAGTTCAGCAAGTCCAAACCATCACGTGTAAAAGTTCTCAATGAGATCTATCAAACAAGATCCATATTGGCTAAAAAATTATTTTCGTAATTACATTATTTTTTAGTTTGAAAATTGCACGTAGTTTCGTAGGGGCCAAACTTTATGGGACGGAGGGAGTAGCTTTACCTTGTACCTTATCTTTACCGAAAATTTGATATCTTATGTTTCACAATTGCATAATCCAATTTTCCAGTTTCTAATTAACCTTTTTCTTACAAATCAGGAGAATCAATATTTTTCCTAGAATCGGTCATTGGGAGGTAAATTATTGAATCCTCTTAAGAAAATAAAGTTTTTGGTCAAAACATAAGCTAAACCAAAAAAATCATTTAGTATTAAAGAGGGTTAATAGAAAGACACACTTTTACCACTAAATCATACCCGCTATAATATGGTCATTGCATAATAATGGATCCATGGTTAAACAATGAAATTTGGAAAAATCAAGATAAGATCCTATTAGAATCATAAAAGTTTGAGTGTTAAAAATATTTTAGTGGGGGTACTATGATGGTATATGGTACTCGGAACTATGATAGTTTCATCATTTCTGTTAAAAAAGTAGATCTAAAAATTATATATGTACTGTCAATTTCTATCTTTTTTCCATTTTGATTTGTTGGTTTATTCAATATTTTTCAACAAAAGAATACTGCAAAAACAAAATGACTACAGCATGTTACCAAAGATCAGATCATGTGGTTATTACCACAGAGGAATGAGATACGCCGTTTGTAATAACCCTAATTTCTAATAAATAAAAATTAGTTTATTTAATTCAATAATTGTTTTATTTATTTTCTTGGTGAATTATTACATGGTATTTATTAGGCATATTACTCCCTCCGTTCCAATTTCTTTGCCCCTTTTGGAGAATCCAACTTATTAAGAGGTGTGAAAACTTTGTACTATTTTTTCTGTTTTGCCCTCAAGTGCAATCGATATTAACGAGATCAATTTTTTAGAGATGAGGACTTTATATGACTCAAAACATATGCAATATGGATCTTGTTTGATAGATATCAATTAGTTTTACCCTACAAAATTTTCAAAATCGTAAAAACCGTTATAAAATAAAAGATAATTGACAAACCAATTGAGATGGAAAAAGTACTTTTTAAGGATAAAACTAGAAAGTAAACCTGTTTTGATGGATGTTTTTAGAAATGAGACATATATTTTGGAACATCCCAAAATGGAAAGAGGGGCCAAGAATTTGGAATAGAGGGAGTAATATTTATACCTATATCTATACTTGTAGCCCTACATTATCCTACAAAATTTCTATCATTATATTTAGGACTATTCCATCAACCAAGAGCCACCTAAATACCCTATTTCTTCTACCCTCATTACAACAAATAATGTCCGGCTCACAAACCTAAACCTCTAAAATGATGCATTTTTCGTTCGAAAAAATTCGAACTTTTTTCACAACTTGAAAAAAAAAAAAAAGAAGATAAAAATGCATCTTTTTAGAGGCCTAGGTTTGCGGTCCAAACATTTATCTAGGGACAGGGGGAGTAATATATTATAATTTCCCTCGACGAGTTTTCATATTTTGAAACCATTGCGCATTAGTCTCAGTATCAAAGGCATCATATACACCACCCTCAAATATAAGTAACCAAACAATCATTCATCCACGATCTCTCATTCTAATTACACAGATTGCTCATTGATGTATGGGGGGGTGTTCATTATCATGTGGAATAGGTGCTCATTGAGGTATGGATTGGATATCCAACGCATGACCTACC